>JASDQU010739580.1:90545-128857 GCA_032191745.1 Picea mariana | reverse complement strand
CCCATGTTCATGAGTTTTATTTCATGATCTATTATATGTGTGTTCATACTCATGATTATTATGTGCTTGACTTATCTTTGTTGTATTATATTATTAAGAACAATGGGATTTACTTTGATGAGATGATCAAATGTTTGCACTGGTTCTATGACTTCACTTGACATCATCAAGCATGTGATCTTTAGGGCCCCAAGGCCCCAGGTAAGTATGTAAGTCATTTTCATTGCCTTAATTTTCATCTTGATTTCTCATATTAGCTTAGATGCATTTCATTTTCATTTTTGTCTACTTGCATATTGATTTCATGCTTAACTTAGAAATTTCTGAAAAAATGCCAAAATTTTCTTTTCTAGTTTAGTTTTGATTATGGATATATATATCACCACCCTAGATGCTCTGATTCCTTTGTCTAATTTTTGGTAGGAACATGTCTTCTAGGAGATGTTGCAATTCTCATGCACTCTACGATGAGCACTTGTCCCCAAGTAGGAGCGATATGTTATCCCCATTTTGTGGATAACTAAGGAGATTATGTCTCGAGGCCCTTAGGTTGAATACATGGAGTGTCGAGAAGAGTACATAGCCAAAAATACCCTTTTGAACAGTTCGAAACCCCTCTCACCACCACAGATGGTCACACATTTCCAGATGGCATCCACCACATCAACTGGCTTCTAGAAGGTAGTGGGCCTTGCTCCATGAGGTACAAGTCAATATTATGGCGAGTATCATTTCAATATTTAAGCCATTTGAGTATTTTTTATTTTAGATTGCTCTAGATTTCATGATATATGCTTGGACATTATGCATTTTTTCCTGGTTCACCTTGGTGGTTGACATTGTGCCCTAGTAAGTGGTTTTACTTGGGGATGGGTTTGCTACTAGGAACTCCCTTAAAGATCCATTGTACCATTCCTAACCATACTTACCACTTTCCATCATTGTTCCCCTCCATTTCCTTATCTCTTGGGATTTTAGGGTGTATTGACCCAAGAAGGGGTTGTCCTTCATTCTATGGGAAGAAGGGAATGAAGGCCCAAAGGGATTAATGTTGGGTAAAAGATAAAATCCTTGTATGAACCTTATATATGGTTTTCCTAGGGATCACCCAAGAAAGTAGTGAAACACTTGTATTTGAGTAAAGCGGACCCACAATATAATAAATAATGCTTAAAAGGTTAGTTGAAGGATGGGATGTCTCATCATGAGCTGACCTATCACTTCCATGGATATCTAATGGTATGACATTGCCATCATTTGGTCACCAAACCAGGGTAATGACTCTTAGTTGCATGGCTGAGAGAAAGGGGGTCTCATCACGAGCCAACCTTCTCATTTCCACTGGGTGTTTGTGGGTGACATTTCCATTTTCTAGTCACCACGCTAGGGTAGTGACCTTCAACCTCATTAAAATTATGAAGGAATAAAATATTGGCAATTGATGGGCATGGAAAAATGCATTGCGGGTGAAGGTACCGCACAACCCTCTACAAAGGAACCCATGAATGAGACACTATGAACCCTTATATGTCATGATCCCTATGCCCATTGAGTCTTGACCCCAACCACTTCACCCACTTTACATGGATTAGAGAGGGATCCCTTGGAAACTCTCCTTGACCTAGGGAAATATCTACCCAATAGGACACTTCGCCACCCCTCCCATATTCAAGCTTGAAAAGTTGCATAGTGTATTTGACCAATTAAGTTTTTGATGTAGTAATCTTTTATGCACATGCTTTGGTGTGTCATTTATTGATTGGATTCACTTATCACGATGTTATGAATTGATATCCTTGGAGGGTGTGCTCATTTATCTTTGCAGGACCTAGTTAGTTCATAGTTTTGGGAGAACAAGCCTAGCTTGGTCTTCCATAGGGATACAATCCCACAGGTTGGATGCTAAGGGCTCACATACCAGATCACAAATATGAAGAATTAAAGACCTAGAAGATGATGTGGAAGACATAGCCCAACCCTCAGATGCCAAATGATTTTCCTAGGAGAGGAAAAATGTCTTCTTTTTGAGCTTGACGTGATACTCGAGGGATAGGGTTTGGTGGTGGTGTTGCCACAAATTGACACATAGACATTTTGAGGAGGATGAGACATTTTTCAAGAGGATATTGCATAGGTGCTTGACATGTGGCCTTTGTATGGCCTACCATAGCTTCTCCAACACCAACGACTTGTCCCAAGGGGAAAAACATCCTCTAAAGAGGTGACGTCCATGTAAAATTAGGGTTTTACTTGTGCAAAAGTGAAATTCTAAATGAATTGTTTAATATTACTTTGTAAAGAGGGAAATATTAGGGTTGTTTACCCCTAGTCTTGTGGTTTACCCCTCAATGTGTGGACAAGTCACCTTGGTGACATTTTGTATAAATAAGAGATCATAAGATTTCATTTGAACATAACTCGCACTCTTGTGAGAGGACTTGGATCTGAAATTTTTTCTATACTTGGCTATATTTTTCTCTTGTGCACTTGTTTATGGTTATTTCTTGTGAATGGTTGATGGAGGAGTGAGGCGATAGATTTGGAGGAATGCATTTTTTAGCTTTTATGGTGGATTATCTTAGCATATTTATTTATTTTGGTATGGTATTTTACTCTTGTGCTATCATTTGTTTTCAATTCAAGGATTGTTGTGCTAGGAACTAAGTGGGAAGTAAGAGTATTTACACCCCCACTCTAATCTCCATCATTTATTGCTTAAATTTCATTGATCTTGCAAGGGTTTGTTTGAGGAAGTAAGAGGATTTACACCGCTCATTCTCGAACCATAACTAGAGATACTTTCCTTGGTAAGTAAGAGGATTTACACACCCAAGGAAGTAGCATATCTAGTTCATTTATTTGACTACATTAACCCAATACTAAGGGTACTAGTCATCTATGTTTTTCATTGGATATATAAAATCATTGCCTTGGGAAACATGAATTTTCATCTTTTGAAAGATATCTTGCTTGAAGTTGGTTTGCTACATTGAGAGGAGTATTCCCCTACTAGGGCGTCCCCTCTCTCCCACTAATTCACTTTCTGTTACAAACCCTATCCTAAATCCATTAGGTCTAATCTAACCTAGATAACTTTTTAATCCTAACTCCTAAACTAGCCCTAGACTAACTCTTAAATTTTGCTCATTTACTCTACTAAATAGGGTGCATCTTTTGGGCTAATTGTTGGAATATTTTGATGGTCTAATTTGATGATATAAGTGACTAAAATCTACAGCCATAATGCTGAAATTTGCTGCAGAAATATACATGTTATAACAACTTGCTTTATTCAACCTCAAATTGCCATTTTTCAGCCTATATTCATTGCTAATCTTGATGCTCATTTTCTTAACTAGTTTAGATCTTCATATGACGATTTAGATGCTTTATTTGCTGATATAAACTGTCATCTACTTCTGAAAATTAGGGGCAACAAGATTAAATTTCTGATCCATACTAACATATATCATTGCAAGTTGGATTTTATTGTGTCTTGGGCAGGTACAATCATCTGGAGAAGTACTATACCGTTGGGGAAACAATCACTTGAATTACAAAGCATCTCTTCCAACATTTCCCTCCATTTATACTTGAAATCTAGGGGCTGCACTTCCATATTCATTCATATACATCTCATTCCTCCTAGGTTCACCGAGATTTCCTCCATAGATTGACCTAGTCACTCTTGAAGTGCGGGACCTACATCGAGGTGATATTCAGTGTAGGATTCCCAAGTCGTAGCACTTGCATTTGTGGCTGGGTCAGGATTTTCCCAACCTACAAATTGTGCTATAAAATATTGGATCCATAATGATACCTTCACCAGATATGATATGTACCAAGTAATGAATCTTTGATTGGTAAAACGAACATTTTGATATCTTCCCGTACAAGTTGTTTTCTCTTAGACATTGTAGAATCAATCTCAAGTGTTCATCATGCTCTTCTTTCATTTGAAAATAAATCAGTATGTCATCAATAAATACTTGAATGAACTTATCCAAGTATTCACAGAACACCCCATTCATCAAACTCATGAATACCCCCAGGGCGTTTGTCAAGACAAATGGTAAAACCGTAAACTCATAGTGTCCAAATCTCATATTAAATGCGGTCCGATGGATAATTCTTCCTTAATATGTAACCGATGATACCCCGATCTCAAGTCAATATTCAAAAACACTGTCGATCCCTTCGTCTGATAAAAAAAATCATCAATCCTCGATAAAGGATACTGGTTCTTGATCGTAGCTTTGTTCAATTGATAGTAGTCAGTACAAAGTCTCCATGACCCATACTTCTTTCTAAAAAAATCACTGACGCACCCAACGATGATACACTGGGACGTATAAGTCCTAAATCCAACAACACCTTCAATTGCATTTTCAACTCTTGCAATTTTGGTGTTGACATCTGGTATGGAGTTCTTGCAATCAGTTTTGTTCCAGGTTTCAAATCTATTGTAAACCCAAGTTCTCTTTCTGGTGGAAAACCTGGTGGTTCCTATGAAAATATGTCTGTAAACTACGATACTACTAGAAGGTTTTCCAATCCTTTCATCTCTCCCTTTTCATTAATTTCCAGAGTGTTGTTTTTCTTCATATAAGATATGATTGACATATTATTACAATGATGAGTGTTCCAAATATAGGGAACATATGGTGACCATCCATGAAAGGATGCATCCCTTGAATAATCAATAAATATTTATTATTATCATTTACTTATCATATATGATATTTAATAATCAATAATTATATTATTAATTATTATTCTAAGAGAATGCCTTCTCAATTTTGTCTAAACATCAACACTCCCTCTCAATGAGGGAGACATTCTACATCATGCCAAGCTTATATTTGAAGTATACAATCTTCACTCTAGAATCATGACACTTGTTTGTCAGTCTTGGGAGACCTCTCTCCCCCACCTGAACCGAGGAGAAAATCCTTCTGCAACTCTCCCTTTGAGCCAATTAACTCTCTCTCAGATCAGGCTCACTCTAGGTATGCATGTAATAGAATGTAGCATATTGAGTCTTTATTATTCTTTGTCAAATCACCATGACTAGGACAAAGACCACACCAGGATCTTTCACCAAAGAATTTAGTTCCCAGCTACACCAGGAAACCATGGAAGATCCCAAAGTGAAGCAACACTCGAAGGTGCTCTTTCTATACACTGCGCTCCCTGCCCAGTCAAAGTCAATATATTCTTGCCATATCATATCAATAATGGAAGTATATCTCATACCATGTCCAACTATTCCTCTCAAGTATCTCAACACATTCTTCACAACAATCCAATGTGTCTATATTGGCTGACTTATAAACTGGCTAAGTGCACTCACTGCATAGAAAATATTTGGTTTGGTGTTAACGAGATACATCAATTATCCAATCAAATATTTGTACAGAGTCAAATCAATTTTGTCATAATCAGAAGAAGAAACACTTAGTTTCTTCATATTCGTCACCATTGGTGTAGCCATGGGCTTCAAGTTCAGTATCCCAAACTTCTTCAACATCTCAAATGTGTACTTCCCCTAACTCAGGAAGATCTCATTAGTTATCTGCCACACCTCTAGTCCCAAGAATTAGTGCATCATATCAAGGTCCTTCATATCAAACTTAGAGGCCAATGCATACTTGCATTCAACAATAAGGCTCTTTGTATCAGTGAGGAATAAACCATCAAGGTAGAGAACCAAAATCAGGGAATCACCATTAAAAGTCTTGTAGTATAGGTTGAGATCGACAACACTTTCGCTGAAGCCCAAAAATCATCAGGTTTCCATCAATCCTCACATACCAATATCAATGTGGTTGATTGAGTCCATACAAGGCCTTGTTCAACCTGTACACATGAGAATCCTTCTCATGTATCACAAAACCATATGGATGCTCAATGTATACTTCTTCCTCAATCTCTCCATTGAGAAAGTTTGTCTTTACATCCATCTGATGTACTCTCCAACCCATGGATGCTGCAGGGGAAATAATCATCCAGATACAAGTGTATCAAGCAACATGAGAAAATGTCTCCTCATAGTCTATTCCCTCCATCTGAGAGAATCCTCTAGCAAAACAATATCATTTTGTGCCTCTCAATGCTCCTGTAAACTATGTGTTTGAACTTGTAGATATATTTGGAAGTCACTACAGACTTCCCTTAAGGTATCAGAACAATATCCCACACATTATTCTTCATTATGGATTGATACTCCTCCATCATGACATCTCTCCATACTAGATGAATAGTTTCCTCCTCATAACATGAAGGCTCAAAATGAATGATGTGGTTCATATCTGCGGCATAACATGAATATCTCTAAGGTATCTTTCTCACTTGGTAGGTACTAGGAGGAGTTGCATATCCTTTTTCCTCCTGCAGATTTTGACGAGCCCATGTAGGTTTCTTCCGACCTACTGCAATATCTCTGGGAACATCAATTGAAGCTACAGGATCAACGAGATCAATTGGATCAATTTGATCAATCTCCATGTGAGAACCTTTAGATCTCTTAAAGGATACCTCCTCCCCAAAGGTAACATCTATGCTCTACCCAATCTATCTCTGACTAGGGATGTAGATCTGGTATTCCTTCGAAGACTAATTGTACCCCACAAATGTACCCTTTCTTCCTAAAGGATCTAGCTTGATCCTTTCCTCCTTGGGTACATGAATGTATATTGTACACCCCAAATATCTTGAAGTTTCCAACTTTAGGCTTCAATCTAGTAAAGGAATCCTTGGGCGTCATGTTTCTCAAAGTATTATGAGGAATTATGTTCTGAGCATACACTACAGTCTGTAATGGTCCCAAGACAATATGCTAGGAACATCGCAGTTTTGGGTGTATTTTTAAACTTGTTTCTGGTTGTGGCATTTCATTAAACACTTGGTTTACTATGATCCTTTAGGTTGCGCTTAGGGTTATATTGATGATTTATATGTGTTTTGAAACAATAATAAACATAGATATAGTAATGGAACATACCTCAATCCTATGAAATACCAACAATATAGTATACAACCCAAAAATGCCTTAGATCTGATCTTATTCATGATAGTAAGAGAACCTGATACAATGCAGATGCCGATCTGGAATGCTCAACAGAAGGATCCAATAATATAATAGGAGCTGCTAAAAAATGATTCAAGAAGATTCTATAATCCTCCAAAGGCTGGATACACAATGAAGATTGAATAAAAGTAGAGATCTAGGCTGTATGCAATACCAAACCCCAAACTGGAAAATCCACGCTCTAGTAGAGGACCAAAACCCTTAATAATTTGACCAAGCTGAAGAAGCCCCCAAATGAGTCGAATGAAGATGAAAAACTGTAGATTTGGATGTGTAGAGTCCCCTCCTAAAATCTCAAACTGAAATACCAAGGACTGTTCCTCCAAATGCTGAATCCTCAAGTGGAGTCGTGCCCTCCTGAAAACCGTCGACCCCTACAATTTCAGCCTTGATCAAGGAGGCCTCCAAATGCCCTGAAACTCACTAGAAAGGTAGATTGAGACACTGGAATTCACTAGGTGAAGTCTTAGGGTCAAATCTAAAGTATAACCCCTCCAAATTGAATAGATCCGAATCTCAAAAATGCCCTCCTTCTCTCCAATTCGTCCAATGCATCCAATAAATCAAATGGCTCATAAAACTCCTCCGGAATGCACTAGATCTAATGGCCAAGACCCTGCAATGAAAACCCATGTGCTATAATCTCCAAAATCCCTACCAATCACCGAACAAACTTCCCTCAATAGATGGCGCGACCCCCTTGTTGGAAACCCCCAATGGTGCACCCTCCTTCTCTTCCTATGCCTGTGGTTAGTGTAGAACCCTCCTGCACTGAATAGATCCAAACTAGAATGGTGTGGGAGAGTATTGTATCTCCGAGACCAAGCTTGGGACAAGCTAGGTGGAATCTTTCACCACCAAATTGTCCTCTAGGGTTTGTTAAGTCAAAACCCTCAAAACCCCCAAGGTATGGGCTCTTTAGCTAGAAGCCAGATATCAAAATGATAATCATACATGAATATATGAATAGAGGCCCTTGCCTCTTATTTATACTTCCTGCATCCCCTTGTCTCTCCAAAGTGACTTTTATTTTTTAATTATTAATTAATTAATTAAATCACTTCAATTAATTAATTAACCTTTTTACTCTGAAAAGCGCCTGATCTCTCCTAGTGGCTTCCCTGGCCACTGAAAGTCACTTCTCATCATCCTATCCTGTAGTCCTATTCCTCCCGATTCCAATGAGCTATTACACTGAGAGTTTCCTCCAAGTATTGTGCCCAAAATGACCTCCTTAGTGAATTTAATTAACTTATAGCTCAAAATACTCAAAATCATGGAAATCGTCGGAATGCAATAGAACCAAAGCCAACCTATGTGGAATGGACCATAATGATGAAATGGGATGAGTGATGCAAGCCAGACCCTAAAATACCTCTCAATAATCTTTGTACTTTCTATAACCTCCATTTGGCTACTCTGGTCATCATAACCCTCTGTAATGCAATGATGTCCCAAAGTGGGGACATTACAGTCCTCCCTACTAGAAAATTGTTTTTCCTCAAGCAATAACCAAATCCCCATAAGTATAATACCAGGATCCCATGTCCACCTATGGGACACACAATAGAGCCCATCCAAAGATGAAATATCATGCACTTTGACCCCTGGTTCCCATATCAAGACATGAACTGCAAGCCCCTAGGAAGCATAATCCTAAAATGTATCAACAATGTGAAAATCTTGCTCATGACTGATGGCATCATCCTTGACTGAGTCCATCCTCCAAGATACTAACAAGATCAACACAGCCTCCATCAACTGCCCATGTTGATGCCGTAATGAGGTACTGCAAGACCTCTGTGAGTCACCCTCAAGTGGTGTTCTCTCCTCAACACTGAAGCTCAATGGAAAGTCAGAACAAATTTCCCTTGCAAAGGTCCACTTGCCTCAGTCAGTTAGTGAAATGCTCAACTCTGCAATCCCTGGATCCCATGCTAGCCTCTGTCGAAGATCACCATGCTAACACTGCGCTATGATGATCATGCCTGACTGCTCCCTATATATATAACAGATCCTCCACTCCTGGATCCTCAAGCTGAAGTACCTGTGGCACTTGGACCTACTATCCAAAAGTTGAATCTGCAAGAACATCTCTATGGAAGTAGTACCTTCCCAACTATCTCCATGCCTGATCATGATGATCAAGAGGGAGAAAATGTCTCACTCCATAGAACAAGTACCTAGAGGTCCACTCCAAACCAACCCATGGTGGCGTATGTGGCTCTCTGGCACAACCTGATTCATCACGTAGTGAAACATCATGCTAACCAAGTGAACTCTGAGATCCCATGGAAAACTTGGAAGTTTATCACTTCCAATCTCCTCTAATGGCTCCTGTGTGAGACTGATCACTGTCATAAGCTCTCGGTTCTCATCTTTTATCATTTAGCCTATGATTCTCACCATCACGTACCAAGTCTCAACTGGCTGCCTATGAATTCCCACCTCTATCTGACTGGATGCCGTAAAAACACTCATGTCAGGTGGTTTCAGCCTAGCCACTCCCCATGTCCTCATCCACTGTCTATCTCTCCTCATGCTACTATCCATGATAAAAGTGTCGGGAAAGGATAACAAATACATCTATAGCTGACCGTAGGACTGAAAAATACCACCTTCCTTGGTTAATCCCAAGGATTCAACCAAAATCATGTCTACCGGTACCCATGATAACTTCTCACTTGTAGTCATCACTAAACCCCAATCGTTGGGTGCAACTGAAAGTAACTCCTCCAACTGATGGTAAAGCAATCTATACCTCTCATCTCCCATGCATCTACTGATACGGTGAAGGTAATATCCCCTAACTATGTGATGCTACAGAGGAGTGGCATATGCATTCTCCCCTAAGTGTGTCTCCTCTCTGCAAGGCAATACACCCCTCTGAATCCCACCATACATATTGACATGTCTCTGTGAGCTATCACTCACAACTGTATGCTCCAACATACTCCTGTTGTCTCCCGTATACTCATGCCGCATCATAGATCCTGGGCATACTACTAGATCAACCCCTGTTTGATGTTCGACCACTCTCGAAACACAATTGGAAGGGTACTCCATCAACAGGTGCTCCTCTGCTAGACCACCAACATCCTCTAGCCATGTGACTGAAGGACATATCTGAGTGTCCACTAGGATAGATGAAGCAGATCTCTAACGGATCTCCTCAATAAGCTCCTCTAATATGGAATTTGATTCTTGATGGGTTGTCTGTGTGCCCCTCAAGAATCCTTTAGTGCTCTCCAACTATTAAGCGAGTCGGTCCATATCCAACTCGTACTCCCTCAAGGCTGTGTGATACATCTCGCCAATCCCCAGTAGGTAGTCCCTGTCTGTCAACAACCATTGGATGTCGGTCCTCATCACAGACATTCTCTCTAAGAGAGTATGAAATTCATCTATGTAAAATTCCTCATCTGATTTATCATGTGCCATTGATTCCCTCCAACAACAATCATCCATCGATGCATGCATGTCATCAATGCTCCTGGTGGATGCCATGATCATATCCTCACTGACTCTCAACTGTCCTGTCAAGTAGTGTGACTCCTGATCATAGTCATGCTAGGTGTCACCTCACATCTCTCATTGCTAGTGCCATCACTGGTATCCCCAACAATACTCTCTGCAAAAGATAAAGTGCTGAACTACCCACTGGGTCTGCCCATATGTGACTGCACATCATCCTCAATTGATAGCTCCCTCTGAATCATATTGTATCCGGTGTGAGCAGTTGTATCCTCCTGTGCACTCACCCTGCTACTATCATCTGTGCCTGGATCCCATATAGATCTATCTAGACATGTGTTATGGTCATCCTGATGGATAAAGAGTGCGTCCTCATAAATGCAGCCTGATCCTGGAAGCAAGTGCCCCATCAAGCTGTAAGTCTCCACAATGTGCTCAACTAATGGAGTCTCTGAAAGAGGTGACTCAATCTCCTCATGTTGATAGGCATGTATAAGGTCCATTGTCTCCAATTCATATCTCTCCTCTTGGGTCTGGGGACCCATATGTTCATGGTGTGCATCCCTCACACATGGCTCCTCCATAACATCTAAAATGCCATTGATATCCTCCTATGACATGGCTATCATGGGTGTCTCAAAATACGACAGATGTGTCATGACCCTCCTAGGAGGCTCGTCATCTCTCGGTGCTAACACCTGTGAATCCCCACTAGTGTCTCTACTCTGTTGAGGTGTAGGTTCATCAACACAATGTGATATGTCTGCTGCAATGCAGGTACTGTCATCTTGTCCCTTTGAATATATATCCACTACACAAGGGTCTCCATCCTCCCCAAGCGTGCCATAATCACTAGTATCTACAAGTGTGCAAGAGTCACTATCCTCCTCAAGCGTGTCAGAATCACTAGCCTCTACACTGCTCCAAATAAGCATCTAGCTATAGCTCTGTGTCCTCACACACCTCATCCTCACTGTCATAGTGTACCTCAATAATATGCTTTTTACCCTTACCCACACACCTATGATCTGGTTCCCAAGGAACCTTGCAACTATAGAAAAGTTGCGTGCTCCTAATGGGTCTAGGGTTTCTCTATTCTTCCATCCATCTAGCTTCTCTAGATTTCTTTTCCTCTGCTATGATGATCCCGTGTAAAACATCCTCTTCAATCCAACTGGGATTTCTTAACACTACATACTATGGAAAGGTTAATTGAGCCCTAGTTTCCTTGATAAGGCCGGAATATTTTATCTCCAAGTATATTATCTCAAAGTATATCTCATCCATTTCTTCTTGTGTAAGACCCCTCAGTCTGGCAAGAGTCTAGGCTCTGATACCACTCTAATGTTCCCAAGCCAATATGCCAGGAACATCATGATTTTGGGTGTATTTTTAAACATGTTTCTTGTTGTGACATTTCGTCAAACACATGGTTTACTGTGATCCTTTAGTTTGCGCTTAGGGTTATATTGATGATTTATATGTGTGTTGCAACAATAATCAACATAGATATAGTAATGGAACATACCTCAACCTTATGAAAGACCAAAAATATAGTAGAGAACCCAAAAATGCCTTAGATCTGATCTTATTCACAATAGTAAGAGAACTTGATACAATGAAGATGCCGATCTGGAATGCTCTACAGATGGATCTAATAACATAGTAGAAGCTGCTACAAAATGCTCCAAGAAGATGCTATAAGCCTCCAAAGGCCGGATACATGATTAATACTGAATACAAGTAGAGATCTAGGCTGTATGTAATACCAAACCCCCAACTGGAAAAGCCACGCTCTAGTAGAATACTAAAACCCTCAATAATTTGGCCCAGTTGAAGAAGCCTCCAAATGAGTCCAATGAAGATGCCAAACTATAGATCAGGATGTGTAGAGTCCCCTCCTAAAATCTCAAACTGAAATACCAAGGACTGTTTATCCAAATGCTGAATCCTCAAGTGGAGCTGCGCCCTCCTGAAAACTGTCAACCCCTACAATTTCGGCCCTAATGAAGGAAGCCTCCAAATGCCCCGAAACTCGCTAGAAAGGTAGATCAAGACACTGCAAGTCACTGGGTGAAGTCTCAGGGTCAGATATGAAGTATAACTCCTACAAACTGAATAGATCTTATCTAAAAAATGCCCTCCTCTCTAATTCGTCCAATGCATCTAATAAATCAATTGGCTCATAAAACTCCTCCAGAATGCACTAGATCTAATGGCCAAGACCCTGCAATGAAAAACTAGGTGCTATAATCTCCAAAATCCCTACCAATCACTGGGAATGAACTTCCCTCAATAGATGGTGTGCCCCCCTTGCTAGAAACCCCCAATGGTGCACCCTCCTTCTCTTCTTGTGCCCGTGGCTGGTGTAGAACCCTCCTACATTGAATAGATCTGAACTAGAATGGTGTGGGAGAGTATTGCATCTCTGAGACCAATCTTGGGACAATTTAGGTGGAATATTTCACCAACGAATCATCCTCTAGGGTTTGTTAAGTTAAAACCCTCAAAACCCCCAAGGTACGGGCTCTCTAGCTAGAAGAAAGATATCGAAATGATAATCATACATGAATATATGAATAGAGGCCCTTACCTCTTATTTATACTTCTTGCATCCCCTTGTCTCTCCAAAGTTAATTTTCTTTTTTAATTATTAATTAATTAATTAAATCACTTTAATTAATTACTTAACCTTTTTACCTTTGAAAAGTTCCTTATCTCTCCTAGTGTCTTCCCTGGCCATTGAAAATCACTTCTCATCATCCTATCCTATAGTCCCATTCCTCTCAATTCCAATGAGCTATTACATTGAGAGGTTCCTCCAACTATTGTGCCCAAAATGACCTCTTCAGTGAATTTAATTAGCTTATAGCTCAAAATACTCAAAATCATGGAAATTGTCAGAATGCAATGTAACCAAAGCCAACCTGTACGGAATGGATCATAATGATGAAATGGGATGAATGATGCAAGACGAACCCCAAAATACCTCTCAATAATCTCTATACTCGCTATAACCTCCATCTGGATACTCTGGTCATCATAACCCTCTGTAATGTAATGATGTCCCAAAGTGGGGACGTTACATAGTCATGGATGCCTTTGCCCACAGAAACATAGATAATTTTTGATCAGGCTAAGTCATCTTGGATCATACTTGATATATCGAAGTTCCCTCATGAAATCGATATCTCAGAAAGTTGAAAAATATCAAAAATCTCTCTGGAGTTGGAGGTGACTCCTCCTCTATCTCTGCTTCCTTTGATACTAAATGTAGATCTTCTTCCTTTTCTATAGGTAACTCAATATTTTCTCCATTTGGATGTAGTACTGCCTCCCTATCTGGGAGTGCCTCTACATACATTGGAACTGCTGCCATGCCTACTTCATCAAAATATCATGGATCGACTCATGTATTGGAACTGCTACACCTACTCCCTCCGAGTCTCATAATGTGTTTGCATCCTCTACTAGATCTACCATAGTTTTTCTACAGTCAGCATTGAATCGATGTATCCAGGATCATTGGAACTGTCTCTTCTATCTGGCATGGTCCCATCCTGGGAGGCACATTGCTCCTAGATACTTCTTGTCTCTGAGCATAATGTCTGACAATGTCTCTCCTTGATATCATGTTGGAAGGTCTTTCCCTCCATGTCTACATCATGCGACCATCATTATGGCTTCTTCTGAGAGCTATTTCCCGTGACCTTCACGGAACAAGGAACAAGAACAACAAAAAGCATCTTCTAGAGGAGATCAATTTATCTTATGCACAACTATATACAATGACCCTCCAAATAACATGTCTTCTACTATGACCAAAACACATCCATCATATACTCAATGTCGTATGGATAGCAACACACATCCATCAAATACTCGATGTCATATTTCTACCAACACATATCCATCATATACTTGATGTCATATGACTACCAACACACATCCATCATATACTCGCTGCCATATGACTACCCATATTGATTTTCTAGTGTTAAATTAAACAAGCACACTTTTCTGCAAGTGGTAATTACTTCCAATGATATATAATATTACTTTAGTAAACACTAGAAAATCACTAAGTAGCTCAAAAAGTGTTGTTTCTTTCTAGTGTCCTTTTAGAGTAATATTAGATTAATCCAAAAAAAGACACGTCTCTTTGAAAAAATAAATAATTTTTTTTTTTTAATAAATAGTTGGAGAATACTCCGTAACTACCCAAAGATTAATTTGGTTATAATCCATCCACATAGCATTTGAATTTGTTAAATTTTTCCTCCATAATTCATGGGATTCTTTGCATAAATATAGGTAGAATAAAATATGCAGTACATTCCTCATATTTAGATAATTATATATTTTTACTAGAAATTACTACCTACAATCTTTTATGGAATGCTTTCTATAATTTAGGTAGGAGTAAAAAAATTGAATATGTTGTACATAGATATTTTAACAACCCCATAAATTTAACACTCCCAACATTTCACTCTACTCTCATTTTCCTGGGCCCCCTTGTGAAGGAGTCAAGACCAGTCTAGCTCTGATACCATGTTTTTCTTCACATAAGATATGATCAATATATTATTACAATGATGAGTGTTCCATATATCGGGAACATATGGTAACCATCCATGAAAGGATGCATTGCTTGAATAATCAATAACTATTTATTATTATCATTTACTTATTATATATGATATTTAATAACCAATAATTATATTATTAATTACTATTCTAAGAGAATGTCTTCTCAATATTGTCAAAACATCAAAATAGTGTGGCATATAAATTGCATCCCTTTCGCATACTATTCTGTAATTGTAGGGAAGAAATAAATCTCAAGGACACTCCTTGGTTTCTTCCTACAATTACTCTACTCTGTCCCAAATCATCCGTCAAACTTAACCATTTCATCTTATAGTTAAGTATCGCATCATGTGATTCCAACCAGTCCATGCCTATCACTATGTCATAAGATCCTAAAATCGTGACATAAGGATTTACCTTCGTTACAAAATAGCCCAAGTTAATGCTGCAGTCCATAACCTTTTCTCCAACTTTTTGTTTGGCACCCAATGCCATTTCTATGTATCTGGACTCATCCTGCTCAACTACCTTTACCTTAATTCTGTTTATCCTTACACTAGAAATAAATCTCTCTGTAGCACCTGGATCTATCAAAATACAAAAAGTTTGATCGACAATCGTACCTGATGTCTCAAGCACAATGGACTAGTGCTCGACTTGGAGGTTGTTCACCACTGCATGTATCCTGCGGGCCTTGCCCAAATCTCCAACTGTAGTGGGTCCTGATGTTCTGGCCACTTTTTCCTTCTCAATCAGACAATCTCACTGGTAATATGTCTCTCCACATGTCCAACATCTAGTCTTCAATCTAGTGCTCCTGGTCCCCGAAGTAGAAGCTGTTGGACTAATAGTCTGTGATCTTGGTCTGTTTTGGTGAAAAGGCCTAAATTTCTGCTGCTGTGGTGCTTTATAAGGAGTTCTCTACTGAGGATTAATTCATCTCAGTGTCAAGAACATAGGTCCTTTGGGCATATCTCAATGCCCAGAAGTATGTTTGGATGGTTTCTGCTGTTGCTGCACTCCTGGTGCATTTGTCTAGTTGGTCTAGAAGGAGTCCTACCCTAACCCCCACTTTTTAAGTCTTCCTCAGCTATGAAGGCCTTCTGAACTGCATCTTGCAACTTTTGAGGCATTAGGATCCTCACCTTCACACAAATGTTGAATTTAATGCCAAACACAAACTTGTTGACCTTTAAATTTTCTGTATTTAGATGTGGAGCATACCTCAGTAGTTCCATGAACCTGGTCTCATACTTCGATACTGTATGAATACCCTATCATAAGGCATTGAACTCATTAAGCTGGCTCTCAATGAAGTCATCAGACAAGTACCTCTCCCGAAATCATTCCTCAAACAATTCCCATGACTCGTCTTCCATGACCATGTTCAAGTATGAGTGTCTTCCACCAAAGTGGAGCACTCTCTTTCATTTGAAAGACCACCATGCATAATTTCATGTTGGAGGTGTAATAACAAAGTGCGAAGTACATAGCCATGTTCTCCAACCATGCCTCAACAACTAAGACGCCCGTGGCACCCCAAAACTTGAGAAACTTCACTTTATCAAGTTCTCTGTGTATACTACTACTACCTGCTGGACCGCATCATGAACCCTCATTAGGCACATATGTCTTGCCCTCATCCTGATCAAGATGGTTGATCAATGCCTTAGAAATCCTCTAGAAGGATCTCATCATACCTACCACATCTCCTGCAACAACTTGCTCCTGCTCAATAGTCTGCTCATATCCCTGAGGGTTTGATCCCTCTAGCATGGATACAACGAAAGGAGGTACACCTCTTTCTCCTGCACCATGACGTCTGCCTCCCCTGCATTCTCTAACCATGATTACCTGCATGGAAAATTTCCAAATTTATTAGTGGTACATCTTTAGTCATTTTATTTAACACATTGGAAGGTGTAACGATCCAATATTGCAAGGTTGAACCTGCTCTGATACCATATGTAGCAGATCCTCTGTTAAGACATAAATGTAAGTGAATGCAGTAGAGAATTTGTTTTTTTTTATCTTAACATCGGTTAGGATAAGTGTTATACTTAAATAACATACATCAAAATAACATACTTATTTCTCAACTAATTCTCTAGATCAAAAGATTCATATACATCATCACTATTATTCATAGATTAACTACATCACATAAAGATAACGAAATCTATCTAACCACCCAACCTACCCTACAAGGTTAGGACCTCCAAGACACATAATCAACACTCAAGTCCAAGATTCATCTGATTGAATTTGACCATTAAAGGTATGAGGACTGGCGATTGTTCTGAGGAACAAGTGAAGGATCATATCCTGTCATTGAGAGAGGGGGGGGGGGGTGAATTAGTGACACAATAATTTTATTAATTTTTTTTTGTTAATGCAAACAAATTTTAACACAATACCTTATCATGGAACCCAATTGGGAAAACTATTGATTTTTCAATAGGCTAGGTTAAGCATGAATTTTAATCCATTTTTATCATTTAACCATAACCATAAATGTTACAACAATCAATATCACAAGAAGAAGCACCATGCACAAGAACAAAAAATGTATCCTTAGAAACCCTTCTCAACAAGGGAAGAAAATCCAGCCAAATCCTTTTCTATATTCTTCAAGATAAAGACCTTCAACTCCAAGAAAGACCTAGCACACAAGAGGGTGCTTAAACCCTAGAAATCTAGTGCCCAAGAGAGGTGTACACCTTTTTCCAAAGAGGTGCACTTGTTGAAATTACCAAAATCACAAGTATGATATGATTCCACAATGGGGAATCATCCCTTACTTATATTAGACTTGTCAAATAAACAAAGGCGTCTATTGTCTCAATAGGGCTGACCTCTCTAAGTCACTTTATAATTTATTATTATTATTATTATTAACAATATTAATTATCTTTTACATTTATTATTAATCACATTAAGGTGGGACCGACCTGTACTGTTACAGGAAAACCCCCCTGCGGACAGGTGAATTCCCTCTTGGATCCTAGACTTCTAAGACCAAGACATAAATATTCTAACCTTGATCACTGACATCCATTTAAACCTATCTAAGCTAATCTACAAAGAATAGGAAGAAGATGTACCTTTTTACGATGTTTGTCCTCTCCTAGTCCAAGTTGAGCTCTGATCCTCAAGCTCTTCAACAAGTCCTACAATCCAATCAAAGACAAAGCATGCTTCCTATTCTACTACGATTATTTTGAAACTAGAACTATCCATTAAACACAAGTTCATGTAGGTATACACAATCTTGAAGGAAACAAACCAAGCACATGTATTAATGAGAACTCAATAGGGATACTTACAGACCTTTGATGAAGCTGCAATAGCCTCTCCAAGCTCTCCTTGTCCAAACCCTTGCTCAAATGATCCACAAACAAAATGACTACGCTTCATTGATTATCTCCCTTATGAGGTCATAAGTTTGATGCCTTCAATGTCCCCCCTTCCTTATGAGATCATAAGTTAAGTATTTCTCAATTTCTCTTTCCTTATGAGATCCCCTACACCATGAGAAGGCCTCCTTATATAAGCTTGGAGAGGCCTAACCACCTTATAGATTCTTGGGATAGGTTGAGGATATTTATCCATCAGTTGTGGATCCTCCTTAAGATCCAACCTTGACCTCACATTCAAATCCAACTGATTTTAGAGATAAGGGGGATCTTTCCTTGATTTTCTCAACATCATAACACTCCCCCAGAATGGTGCATAGTGCGCTACAATGCTCCCCCAAAGGAGGGAAAGGAGCCCTAGCGCTCTCTGCTAGTGGGTAGGGGAGCACTGCCCAAGATTTCCTCAAAAACGCCTAACTCTCCCTCAGAATGGTGCACAGAGTGGTACAATGCTCCCCCAAAGGAGGGCAAGGAAAGCTAGCACTCCCTGCTAGTGGGTAGGGGAGCATTGCCCTTCAAAGTTCATTTTTAAGTGGTCTTTCTCAAGGAAAAATATTTGTATTGTTTGTCAAATGATTTTTCCTTCTTTAACCAGTCTCTGAGAGTGTCTTCAAGTTTTCTTTGTGATGTTGTTCGAGACACGACATAGGCAAGATGACAGTATGATGTTTGTGACACTTGTGGCCAAAATGTGACACTTGCGACACTTGTAATGACGACAATAGGTAATCATTGAAGTGAGTAATTTTGATGTGTAATAGATGACCCCCAAAGTGCGAAGTTAGAAGATGGAAACTGATGACTGAAGTACTTTGTAGACTTTTTCGAGCAAGGGTATGGACTCAGAGAACCTGGTAGAAGCTGCATACAACCATCAGACAAATTTTATGATATGTTTCAAACCCAAGGCAGACATACCTATGCTTGAGTGATAAAGGATTTCAAGGTATGGCCACCATAAGATACACTGTGAATCCATAATTATATTAACAAAAAGGTATAGCCACCAAAGATACAATGTGGATCTATACTTCCATGACATGAACTAATTGTAGCCATGAAAAATACACAGTGGATCTATGATATGACAAGACATAGCCACAGACCAATACAAGGTGGATCTATGTGACAGTATATGTGTCAATATTCAAGAGAAACTCTGTTGCAACCTGGGAAAAGTACATATCAGAGTGATCACTTAACCCAGGGTCTTCTTACCAATTCTGATGAAGTACGATTCTAATCATGTGAATAGGTGTCATGATGTCGAACATGGTAGAAATCGCTTGATTACCGATCAATGAGGTAAATCGTTAACATGCATGAGGGAAATTACCATTGATGTAAATGATTCGCAAGGTACCCTAGTACATTCCAGAAAATGTGAATAAATGATATGAAGTCGAACATTCATGGAATCATCTGATTAGAGGTCAATAATCTAAACCTACTGTCGGAAGCAAGGAGGCCTGCCATTGAGGCATGCAGGTTCCAAGGTACTAACTGGTTTCTAGGTCTTGTTCCTGGATAATGTGTTGAATTCAATGAGAATAGACTCATTGAAGGAGGGAATTGATGTATCCCCCATAAACGACACGAAATTGATGCAGAGATGTAAGTTGGTGGATCAAATGAACATGGACTAACATGGGTATTGAAACAAGAAATTTGTGATGGTTGACTCTCAAGGCAAATACTTCCCTTGAACACTGAGGCACAACAACAGAAACATGACATGGACCAAAACATGATGATGCAGTGGACGCTGTAACCTTCATCGGGTAACCCAAAGGACTAAATAAACTCAGAGGATTATTTCAGTTTATAGGTTCAGCGGATTAAAATGTATGCAAAGACAAAGTGTCGTGTTCAGGGGCGACTATAAGAGTGACTGGTGATGTTTTAAAAAATTACTTGGCTTGCTTCCTTCAATTTTTTCCCCATCCAGATAGACGAGTACCTCTTTTTATTTTAATGAGCTCGAGGAGGATAACACATGCTCAATATAACTCACCTTTGGTAAGTCCCTCTTCCTTTGTTTAACGAACTGGAATAAGTAAGGGTTCGGTCCCGCATGGGCCCTTCAATGTATATTTTAATGAGTCCAGAGAAGGAAAACTCGATGGTTTTTCATGTTTAGAGAGTCTGAAAAGTACTTAAAGGAGACTCCAGGGTTTTCCTTTTTTGTAATTTTAGTCTCGTGAGTTTGAAAAAGAAATAATCTACCACTTGCAAGACTCCCTTTCAAACCTTTTAATGAGTGTGAAAGGAAGAAAGATCACTCGACAATATTTGCATGTTTAGAGAGTCTGAAAAGGAGCTTAATTCCTTTTTTGTATAACCTTGACGAGTCTGAAAAACTGATAAAAGTATACTCGGTTACATTCTCATGTATTTACAAGAAAGAGAAAGAACAAAGACTATGCTCATTATTTGTTTCATTTTTACACAAGCTTGAAACAAAATTAAACTATTCTTGTAAATTCCCAACGTAATTTCCAAAGGTTGGGATAACCAAGGATGGTTGGTACTCTACCCCTAGCTTGAAAAGATAGCGGCACAAATTCAACATGAAGTCCAGAGGATGAAAACATTTCCCCCCAAGCTTTGATTCATCGAACGCCATAGGAGGATGAAAAGAAGGCTTCAAATACTAGACCAAGGACGTAACTCACACAAAGAGGGGAATGTTGTTTCATTTTTTAATGAGCTTGAAACATGATAAGAACTATTCTTGAGAATCCAAGTTCAATCCCTATATTTTTGTTTCAGTTTTTAACGAGTTTGACACAGAGAAGGGAAAACTATGCTCAAGGTTCCAGGTTCAATCCCTAGATCTCTATTTCATTTTTTAACGAGCTTTCTATAGAGAGGAAAACTATGCTTGTAGCTTCTGTTTCATTTTTTAACGAGCTTACCACAATCAGGAAAACTATGCTCATAGCTTCTGTTTCATTTTTTAACAAGCTTTCCACAGAGAAGAAAAACCATGCTCGTGAATTCTCCTTGGCTTCCAAGAGGACAATTCTCTGGAAGGAACACATGTCAAGGGACAAAACTCGGTCATGGCTTCCAAGAGATCTTTACTGGATGAAAGAACAAGGATTTGGAAGGAAAACATGTCGAGGGTCATGTCTGGGGCAAGGAGATCATGGTCTAATGACCCTACCGAAGAGATCACCATGTCAACTATTAGATCTAAGTCAGAAAAGGATGAGCTTACAATGAGAGTCTCATCTTCATCGGAAGTTGAAGGCATGAGAGATAACACCACATAATTGAACTGTGGCGGGAGTGATACTGTCTGCATATAAGAACCATTTAGGGAGGTCATTGGGCTGGTAATCAAGTCAGGAACAACACATGAAAGTTGATCAATAGCCACAATTCTTCCATCGTGAGGGAAAGATATCACACAAAAAAGAGTATACACAATAGCTTTCGTGGCATGGACATAATCTCTCCCAAGGAATAAATCAAAATCCAAGGGGTCCTGGACTATCATAACATCAATAAAGATAGTTTTCCCTCCCAAAGTTACAGGAAAATGAGGAAGGAATCTTAAAGGATGATTGGTTCTTTTGTTAAAAGTGAACAAAGTATGGGTAACTGGCACAAGATGAGGACAACCCAAATATTTCCAAGCAATAGAGGAAAAAATACTAACGAATGAACCTTCATCTATCAGCGCATGAGGAACGTCCCGACCACAAACCTGTACTGTAATATTGAAAGGAATGTGAGAGGGAAGACGAGGTCCAGTTAGCACACCCTAATAAAAAAGGATGGCCTCATTACTTGGAGGGGGTTTCGTGGGGGAAGGAGGAATGCTCCCCAACATGGTAGATTCTGTATCAATGAGAAAAATGTGGGCATAATTGGGTTTACTCTCTAGTGGGAGAGTAGGATCAACTGATAGGGACATCAAATCGACCACTTGCATTTCATTCTCCAAGAGGAGAATGGGGTTGACAGGTGGAAACAGATCGACTACTTGGGTTGCACTCTCTAATGGGGGAGGGGGATCGACCGAAGATGGGATCGAATCAACCACTTTGTCAACTAGTTCAACTAAGGACATGACCAGATTGATGACATGATCAACCAGACTGACTGATGAAGGGACCGAAGAAACCACTGTGGCACTCGTCAGAGGAAGAGTGGGATTGACCACATTGGCACTCTTCAGATGAAGGGAGGGATTGAACATGACTAGATTGGATCAGTCACTTGGGTTTCACTTTTTAGATGAAAACTGGGGTTGATCGATGATGGAACTGGATCAACTACTTTGGTTAGTGGTTCAACTGAGGATGAAACTAGATTGACCACCTGATCAACCAGACTGACAGGGATGGAGCCGGATTGACCATTCCATCAACTAACAATGGGTTGGTAGAAATATTATGATAACCAGTTGGGAGTTGAATCTTTTCCAAAAGAGAAGAAGCCTCATCCATACAAGGAAAAAGGTGAGAATAATGACCACCTTTGCATAACATACAAGGAAATTTGACAGTTGTCTTCTTATTACCAACCTTAACATCACTATTTAACGGGGCGTCACCATCATGTATAGCAGAGGATGATGATGTGGAGGACCACATTTCTAAGACCTTGGGAAGACCAGGGAAATCCCTCAGAAAGTGGTCACCCTTACAAAGACTGCAAGGGAATTTGGGTTTCAGATTCTTCATTTTAATCTTGTCGACCTCATCAACACTCCCAGTATGATTAATAGTAGTTGGTTGTTTGGATCCAACATCTGATATGGTTGGAGGCTTGGTCCTTTTCAAGTTCTTATTTTTCTTCTCTTTCCATTTCTTCTTCTTCTTATCAACCTGGGTACTTGCTTTAGAGCTTTCACCAGGCAAAGAAGGGAAAAGTGAAGGAGACTTAATGGGTGAAGAAGGTGAAAATTTGACATGAGGTTGATGTGTGGGTGGTGTGCTTACATCTGAATTATTAGGTGAAGCTGAAGCACTAGGAAGATTCGATATCACTGGAGTGGGGAACAGCCAAACCGGTAATTCGATGGTGAGTCTTGGAAGACTCAGTGTGGCAATGTATGAAGGACCAATGTTTCCAAAAGAAGGAAAGGTAAAAGGTTCCACAGGACAAGGGTTTCCTCCATTGGTACTCCCAGGAGTTGATTCCATTAACACTGACTCTATGTAAGGTCCACTACATAAAACAAACAACACACGCTATGAATCTAAGAAGCAAACAATCAAACAAAACTTCCCACAATGAAACCACTAGTTGGTGATGAAATCCAACATCGCAAGAGAAATATAGGAAGGGGTGGGGATAGAGCCGGATTAGTTACGTTGGTGGCCTACTTAATGGACTTACACCTTGGTGCAATCTTCTACATAGTAATTGTGGATTTAACCTCCAAGGATCCCGAGTGAGTTTTAACAACGTCTGTTTCAGGTACAGTGAGACTTCCCTTCACCGTCACCTTGTGTAAGACCCTGAATATTGTGGCTACTAAGGTCACCAAATCGTAGTCAGCCCCTGGGAGGGTACAGTTGAAAGTCCATTCTGAACGTATGGGTAGGATAACAAGTCTGAAATCCTTCGAGAGAACTGAGGACAAGTGGATCAGTAGAACTCTAGAGGACCTCGAACGGATTCAAAGTTCACGAAGAACCAAGATCAAATGAATATAGTTGAACCTCAAGAAGAACCCTGAATATGTGATCTGACTACTAAGAACGATTGAACCACGAAGGGATAATCTTCGTAACTCTCTCGAACATGACCTGGTGCATAACCCTAGTGTGAGAGGGGGATCCCAGAAATCTTATACAAAAATTGGATTTTCCCTCCCTATCACAAGATGCTAATTTTGTTTGATAGCTTTGGATAGTTATCCTTTCAACCTGTTCCAAATCCCTACACCTTAAACTAATGTAATTTTACTAACAAAAAATGTAAAAATGTCTGATAAATTTTAGTTTAGCGCTTGATTTTAAGGCTGCTTTTTACTCAAGAGGAAAATGGAGTGGACTAAATGATGTTTTGACCGACTCTAAACAATGCAAATAAATTAGAATGAAAATATTTAACTTTGATAAAATCTATATTATGAGAAGGAGAAAACTTTTATCATTCCCAAATGCATAATGTCCCAATTTTTTTATTAAACTCATCAATGTCAATATCTTCAAGAAATGAGTCAAAGAGACTGTACACCAAAACATGATTCACTACCCAAAAGAAAGAACACATCTATATTCTTTGTTTGATTCTAATGTATAAAGAAAGTAAATACAAATCCTTTGATGCTCTCCTACTTTCAATTAGGAGAAAGAGTCCTACACAGATGCAAAAGACACGAAGGAAAAGGGATACAAACAAAGCATGCACTCAAGGCAGTGAGGTATGAATGAAAACAAGTAGAAACTTGTTCTGAAAAGAACACAATCAAGGATTCTAAAACCAATCAAGCATTCAAGGAACACAAGAAAATGCAGAGAAGAATCCAAGAAAAGACAGGGAGAAAGAGAAATCAGTCAAAACTATCCCGACAAAACAAGCAGCTAGAAAAGGCAATTTCTCATTTTTGAAAAAGGTTTCAAGATCCAATCAAGACAATATGGAGTGATAAGCATAAACAAACAATCCAAACAAATTCACAAACCAACCACAAACTCTGGGTAAAGACCTCTGCAAAACAGGCTGCAAAAGACTAAGCAGAAGAAGGCATAAACTCCCCAAAAAAGAGACTAGTGTTCCCTGTCTCAAGGGTACAGAGCATTGCAACGCTCCCTAAAACACTTTAGGGGAGTGATGTCCATATATCAATGCTATGGTATAGCCTAGGGTGGGCGCTAGTCCTCCCAAAACCTCAGAAAAAGAGCCAAAAAATGCAAAAAAACTCACCCGGAATGCATAAAAATTGGTGAAATTGCTAGTAAAGGTAGGAGAAGGCTAATGGATGATGAACAAAAAGTAAAAGTGATCTGAAAGGTGGTAAAATAAAAATAAATACAATAGGAATTTCTGAGGAAAAATGACCTCAAAGATCAAATGGAATAGTGGATAGATCTCTGAATTTCCTTACAACAAAAACAGTAAACTGACTCCAAATCTTCAAAGAAGAAGAGTGACTCAAAGTAAGGAAGACAGATGTCAAAAATCCAAAAAAAAATCATGATTTCTTAGAAATCAAAATATTGGAGGCTAAAACACAGACACATTGAGATGATGATAACCTTGAGCAGATGAATCAACAAACATTAAACTCAGAGATCAACTCCCAAAAGGGTTTTTAGAAGAAAAAGACTAGCACTTTGGTGTCAAGGGATCCAAAGTGTTGAAGCACTCTATGGGATCCTACAAGCGAGTGCTAGCATTCTGGTTTTATAGGTAGGAGAGCGTTAGTCTCTCAGAAGAACAAAAACTTGCCCAAAACTCAAAAAACTCAAGAAAATTCTAAAATTCAGTGTGTATGGGATAAATCCAAGAGCCAACAACACATCTAAGAATCAGAAACACAACATGAATAAGATCTAGAAGTGAGAAAAGGATAACAAAATACCAAGGAAAGAAACCAAAACAGAAATCTTCGATGCCCAATGGAGTCGCCAATTTATGTTACAGAAAAATCCCCCTGCTGACAAGTGAATTCCCTCTTGGATCCTATACTTCTAAGACCAATACAAAAGGGTGCTAACTTTGATCACTGACATCCCTTTAAACCTAGCTAAGATAATCTATAGAGAAGAGGAAGAAGATGTACCTTTTTATGATGTTTGTCCTCACCCAGTCCAAGTTGAGCTCTAATCCTCAAGCTCTTCAACAAGTCCCGCAATCCAATCAAAGATAAAACATGTTGCCTATTCTAGTACGATTAGTTTGAAACTAGATCTATCCATTAAATACAAGTTCATGTAGGTATACACAATCGTGAAGGAAACATGCCAAGCAAATGTATTAATGAGAACTCAATAGAGATACTTACAGACCTTTGATGAAGCTGCAACAACCTCTCCAAGCTCTCCTTTTCCAACCCCTTGCTCAAATGATCCACAAACAAAATGAATATGCTTCACTGATTATCTCCCTTATGAGATCATAAGTTTGATGTCTTCAATGTACCCCTTTCCTTATGAGATCATAAGTTAGGTATTTCTCAATATCTCTTTCCTTATGAGATCCCCTTCACAATGAGAAGGCCTCCTTATATAAGCCTAGAGAGGCCTAACCACCTTAGAGATTCTTGGAATAGGTTGAGGATCTTTCTCCATCAGTTGTGGATCCTCCCTAAGATCCAACCTTGACCTCAGATTTGAATCCAACTGATTTCAGAGATAAAGGGGATCTTCCCCTGATTTTCTCAACAGCATAACACTCCCCCAGAATGGTGCACAGAGCACTACAATGCTCCCCCAAAAGAGGGCAAGGAGTGCTAGTGCTCCCTGCTAGTAGATAGTGGAGTGCTTCCCAAGATTTCCTCAAAAAATCCTAGTGCTCCCCAGAATGGTGCAAAAAGTGCTATAATTCTCCCCCAAAGGAGGGCAAGGAGCACTAGCACTCCCTGCTAGTGGTTAGGGGAGCGATGCCCTTCAAAGTTATTTTTTAAGTGGTCTTTCTCAAGGCAAAAGATTTGTACTCTTTGTCAAATGATTTTTCCTTCTTTAATCAGTCTCTAAGGGTGTCTTCAAGTGTTCTTTGTGATGTCATTCGAGATACGACATAGGAAAGATGACAGTATGATGTTTGTGACACTTGATACACTTGTGGCCAAAATGCGACACTTGCGACACTTGTAATCATGACAATAGGTCATCATTGAAGTGAGTAATTTTGATGTGTAACATCTACCCATAAAAATTAGGGTTACAGGCAGGTTTGACTCTTGAACAACATATAACAAAGGATCTAATACTCCCACTAGTGCTCATCCACTAGGGGAATATCCATAGGGATTTCATAGCTCCAGCTCATTGCATTACATAGAAGAACCAGATCTACACATGTTCACCTATGCTCATCCACATGCATGTCCACTCTACAGATCTTCTTTCCCACTGCCTCACATAGAAGAATCATCTGGATTTTCCTCATCAAATCTGCTGCTCAAAGGAGGCTAACACATCATATTCATTTATGTTCACATGATGATCCACACAACACTTTGGGATTTCACACATTCACCTTGTGCTCAGCCAAAGGCACATCCAAATCATCAGATCACGTTTCCCACTAGATAATCATCTAGACTTCTTCTCACTCTCTGAATGGAGGAGGTCATCTCTACGTTCCTAGCTCCATCTCAAGTAGGAACTAGGTACCCTTCTTAGGGGATTTCTCTCAGGCTTGTAAGCTAAGAGAAAGGCTTCACAAAGTTGCAATGATCCACACCTCATAGGTTTGTAAGATGGAGAATGTCTCACATAGTTGCATTCATCAACACTCCCTCTCAGCTAGGGAGACATTCTTCATAAAGTCAGGTCTCACATAGATGTACTCTGAATTTTGTTTTTGGATCGAGTCATCAATACTCCCTCTTAACTAGGAAGACATTTTTCACCAAGTTACTCTGGTGAATATGTCTGTAATCGGCTCATGTGTAGGAAGGTACTACAAGTGTACGGTTTTCCTCTGCATCATATCTCTTATCTTAGGATATTTCATCTCATCATGTTTCGATCCATCAGAAAACATTGGGTTCTTAAGGATAATTACACACGGTTCTTGGTTATCATCATAAGATCCATCTCATGGTCAAGTAAATCTGTTAGAATCTAGTGAAGCCAGATTTCTTTGCACACTCGATGCTCTTTACTCTGCCTCTATGGTACTTAAGGTCACATAGTTTTATTTTCTACTGTATCAAGAAACCATGGAAAAATTTACGATAGAAAATCAACTAGATGTGCTCTCTCAGTCCACTATACTTTTTCTCAATCGAAATAAACATATCCTGCAAACTCAAGTTCATACTGGAGACATATCTCAGGCCATATCCAATTGTGCCTCGCATATATCTCAATACCTGTTTTTTTTTTGTCTAGTGAGTCTGTCTAAGCATATTCATTGCATAACATGAATCAAGTCTAGAGTTAAGTAGATACATCAGTGATCCAATCGACTGTGGATCAGTCTCGGATAAATCATCATAAACCTTCTTCTTTAAATACATCACGATGGATTTTTCATTCTGCCATACTGAACTTCTTTAATATTTTCACTGTATGTTTTCCTTGACTCAGGAAAAATATTATCGGTCCTGTCATACTTCTTGTCCCAAGAAGTAGTGCATCATACTTAGATTCTTCATCTTGAATTCAAAATTCAAGGATTACTTGTATCCAACAACAACGCTTTCTGAATAAGTCATCAGGATCAGGCTCTCATCATGAACACTGTAATGATATAGGTTTGGATCAACAACACTCTTGCTAAAATCCAAAATCATCAAGAATCTATCTATTTGATGTAGTTTCCAACTCATGAATGGTAGTATAGATGGAAGTGCATTGGGTATATTGGAATGAGTGTCTTATCATAGAAAAATCCCTCTGTTTGCCAGAAATATTTGGCTATAGATTTCGTTTTGTATTTATTGACACTTCCATTAGTTGCATGCTTGGTCTTAAGATATATTGGTATTCTTCTGTTATGGCATCTTTCCATACTTATTCTCATGTTGCTTTCTTAAGACAATG
Source organism: Picea mariana (assembly GCA_032191745.1). NCBI lineage: Eukaryota > Viridiplantae > Streptophyta > Pinopsida > Pinales > Pinaceae > Picea > Picea mariana. Next base: position 99,602 of record JASDQU010739580.1, on the reverse strand, counting down.
AAGCTCAACATCAATGAAGTGGCTTATGACTGAAGGATAGCTTGAAAATATCTTTTGCCTTCTCGGAATGTGCCTTGAGGGGATTTCATGTTTCTCTGCCTCTAGGTAGCCCTTTCATGTCCTATTGAACATATCAACTGAATCAATTGGAATAATGTCTGTCTCCCTCTGAATTACTGAAGGGAGAAAAAAATTCATTGTCTCACTATTAATCTCCATATGAGATTCTCTGGATTTTGAAAAGCTATCTATTCTTCAAGGGAAACATCGTTTTTGCTTGTTCTTGTATGATGAACAAATTAAATATGGTTTGGACTCCCGCACTAGGGATAACGGTCCAAATATTAAGAGATCCCATACTAGAAATAATATTCATCATTTATTTGAAAAATGCAATCAACTATAAAATTAGAAATCAATTGATTTACCTAGTTGTATTCATGTCCTTTTAGAGAAAGTACTTCTCTCTCTTCTCTTCTCTCTTTTAAGTTGGATCTGGATATATGTCAGCAGTGGAAGCATATTGTCTTCCCTTCTTCCTGGTTGGATAGTTTCTTGCAATGTGTCCATACTTGTCACATGTGAAGCACTGAATTTATGAAACATCTCTTCTTTGATAACCTGGATTGGATGAAGACTTTTCACCCTTAAATGTTTATCTGAAATTTATGTTGAATTTTCCTCCCTTCTTTGTATGAAGTGCAAGAGCATGATTTTCTTCTGAGGAATCATCCACTCCTATATTTATAAGTCTAAGTTCTTCTTGAGTGAAATCTGTCCATGGATGATCAAAGGTTGGTAGTGATGAAAATGGGTACTTGACACTGAGAGGGGGGGGTGAATCAGTGTCACAAAAATTTGGACATTTTTCCACTTTTCACAAATTAACTGAACAACAAATATTTATTTCATTTTATCAATATATATATATATATATATATATATATATATATATAAGAATAAATATTTTATTTATTAAATAACTTGAATGAATACATAAGATCAATCTTTGAATATCATCTTCATACAATTATGAGAGACCCAACTCTCTGTTACAAGACCCTGCTTGTAGTTCTCAGATCCAACTGAGAAATGAGGAATCCAATCCTCATAACAAGTCCTAGCTTGTTGATCTCAGATCCAACTGATATGTGAGGAATCCAATACTAATACAAGAACCATCTTGTAAACAAGCACCAACCTGATAGAATGAACTTTCATTCAATCCATTATATATAAATATATATACTTCAACAAATTCAACTACACTTGTTCTCACCATTATTTCTTGTTTATATAGTCTTCCAACTGGTGTGAGTTTGAAGCATTGCGTCTTTTGATATTTGAACCATTGTACCTTTTTAATTTAAAATGATAATCTTAAACTTTAATTAATATCATTTTTTTTTTATTCTTTATTCATGTTTTCATGATTTAACTCTCTTTAATCATGGTTGTGTATCGATTCATATGTCCTCATGAGTTGATCATAGTCATGGATCGAATCATTAGATTGTCCTCATGCTTCCACTGTGTTCTTAGTTCACCAACAGATCATATTCGATTATTTATCAATTCTCTGTATTGTTCTGGTGTAACTCTCTCTCGAATGAAATCTGTATGAGGCGCTCCCTTCAAACCATTTTCATATGACCATAGGCATAGAACCACAAGATTATTTTTTAAGATTTACCTTTATTTTTATTATTCCATATGACCATATGCGATGACCAGGCTCTAGGCCAAACGATCGCTTGAGTGATTATCAGAATCAATGGTTATGATTCAATCTCCCGATGAGATGGACGACTGACGAAACTTCGCCCTTCAGAACTTCGGGATTTCAACTTTTCAAACCTTTCAAAAATTCTGAATCAGATTTCCTGAACATATGAGACAATTTACGTTTATTTCATAGAAACTGATCAATCATCAAATTTGATTCTTACAAGGCTTAATCCAACAACTAGGTCTTAATCAAGGATTGAGATAGATGGACATCATTTACTCTGGGACTTTGACTATTTCAAATTACGCTATCCTTCCACTGTAGTATATCGATGGATGAGAATGCTCCCGAAGTGTTTCTTTGGATCGGATGGACCATGTCGACTTTGGGATTTCGTCCTTCAGGACTTTGGAGCTTTTGTCATTTGTAGTTCTGAAACTCCTGAATTAATTCTTCTAGAGTGATGTAATTTATTGATGTCACGTATTGACATGGCACGAGCCAATTTCCTCTTTACACATGTCATCATATGATTATGCCATGTGTACTTGTTGACATGGTCTACCAAGTGTCCTTGCTGATGTGGTCTGCCACACATCTTTGCCAATGTGGTCTGCCACACGCCCTTGCTGACGTGGTCTGCTGACGTGATCTTCCATATGTCTTTGCTGACGTGGTCTACTGACGTAGATCTCCCATACATCCTTGATGATGTGGTTTGATGATGTGGTCTTCCATATGTCCTCTTGAATCAGATGGTTGAGGCTTACTTTGGATGATCCGATGCTCAATAATTTATTTCGGCTCTTCGGCTCTCCAGGCTTCGGGAATTTCAAATCTCAAACTGAATTCTTGAAATGCGATTTTTCCGGAGCGTAACCTCCTCACATATTTAGACCCAAAATGAATGATGGTCATTTGATTAGGATCTTAGATCAAAGGCTCGATCTTGTCTACATTGCAACTTTGCCTTGGATTAAATCCAATGACTCTTTGTTTTTGCTTATCCTATCCTTCCATTTAGTTCGATCCAACGAATGTTGAAAATTCGGGTGATAGAGATCTCATATCTCATTCCTTGCTTATCACATCCTTCCACTTAAGGTGATTTGATGGCTGGTGGATATTCAGGTGATCGAGATCTCAACCTTTCTACTTATCCTTTCCTTCCACTTACTTTTAAGCCAACGACTGACGGGATTTTAGATAAATGAGATATCAGATCTTTCTACTTATCCTTTGCTTCCACTCAAAAGTGATCCAACAGTCGATGTGAACTATTCAAAGCATATTAATGGTCGACGATGATTGCAGAACCAGAACTTGCAAGTTATTTAACTCGACACCCAAACTCCAGAATTGAAGTTGTGCATTGTTGTTGAGTCATCCACAGTCATCGATCTTTGAAGCTATGAGATTTGACGGTCCTAACTAATTGCAGGATTCGAAATATAACAATGTTTAATTCTCCTTTCGATCTCCATAATCTATCCCTGTCATTTATATGGCTTGAATATTTTATGGTCACGATCCTCCAACGGTCCTCAAGCCCAAGGTCACTCATATGACCGATGTCCATTATATGAGATGATCAACACCATCAATATCTTGATCGGATGACTGCTGAGGCTTTTGACCTTTTCTTGTGCATTGGTCAACTTCTCAGTCTTTCCATCGATCAGACGACATTTCTAGAATGTGCTCTTCATTCTCTAACTCTCCTAAGCTTTAATAATTGTTTGTGAATTATTTTATGAACTGATAGTCAGTTGCTAATTCTCATGAGCTTTGATCATAGGAACATTGTTTATCCTATCGTGATCAACAATAATCATGAATTTATTTCATCCTTAAGGTGATGTTCTTCTATCGATATTTAGTATACTTTTCCTCCTGAGATTAACCTTGTTTCTCTTCTTATTGTTTGGCATTCTCTTTCCATAATTAACCCTTCATTACACATGGAAATACATTATTGGTCATCTTGAAACTAATTCCAATTGTATAACTGATCATGACTTATTCATGATTCCATCATAAAAAATTATCATGACTGTTGACATCAATGACAACACATGAATGAAAATATGTCCAACAGGTAAAGCTTCTCTTCCACTGATACTCTGGATGAAAGGATCCCATGATTTTGGAAGATTCTGAAGAGTGGTTAAGACAAGTTCTCTATTAGACATGATTTCCCCAATGGTCTCTAACTGTTCTTTAATCTCTGACAACTTCATAAAAAAGAGTTTAATTGTGTCATCCTTCATCATATTGGTACTTTGAAGTTGGCTCTTTAAAGTAAGAGCTCTGAGAGTGTTGTCACTTTGAAACATTCCTTTTAATTTTTTATACATATCATAGGCTATCTTCATATTTGCAATACGGGGTAAGAGGTGATCTCTTACTAAGTAGATGATTATTTTTCTTGGTTTGACATCTTCTTATTTTCTATATCGGTTGATGTGTCTGCTAGAGTTTTAGTTGTTACATAAAAGAGATCATATTATTCAAGAGTGACTATAAGCTTTGATTTCCAAGGGTTGAAGTTGCTTTCTCCATCAAGCCTATATTCTACTAATGTTCTGTCCTTCATTTGATTTGTTTCTTCTAACACTTGCCAATTGGATTTTGAAAAACTAATGATTAGGTTGAATTAGAAAACTTGGATTATTTGGACTTATGTCTACCAATGATCAATTTGGTAGTATCATTGAGATGCTTTTTGATTCAATAAAAATGTTTCTTCAGAAACCCTAGAATTAATATTCTGCAGGAATTTTCGGTACCCTTGAAACCCTAGGTCCAAAAATCAAAATTTCTCGGAATTTTGTTTTGAGAGATTTTGGAGATGCACTGGAAGAGGCCGTAATATTCCATTCCAAAACTATCCCCAGCATCCAAGTATTAAGGGATGAATCAACACTGATAAGGAGGTCATATGGATTTTCTAGAAACCCTAGGAGGGTCGTACGGTTCTGCAGAAGAGGAAAGATGGCTGATAAGAGATTGTATCTTGTGAAATGGTTTCTTCAAGACCTATGCTATGATACCATGTTGATTTTTAAATAGGCTAGGTTAAGCATGAAGTTTAATCCATTTTTATCATTTAACCATAACCATAAATGTTGTAGCAATTAACATCACAAGAAGAAGCACCATGCACAAGAACACAAAATGTATCCTGGGAAACCCTTCTTAACAAGGGAAGAAAACCCAACCAAATCCTTTTCTATATTCTTCAAGAGAAATACCTTCACCTCCAAGAAATACCTAGCACACAAGAGGGTGCTTAAACCCTATAACTCTAGTGCCCAAGAGAGGTGCACACCCTTTTCCAAAGAGGTGTACTTGCTGAAATTACCAAACTCACAAGTATGATATGATTACCCAATGGGGAATCATCCCTTACTTCTATTAGACTTGTCAAATCAACAAAGGAATCTATTGTCTCAACAGGGACAACCTCTCTAAGTCACTTTATAATTTATTATTATTATTATCATTATTAATATTAACAATATTAATTATCTTTTACATCTATTATTATTCACATTAAGGTGGGGCTGACTTGCACCCATAACAATTATGGTTACATGAAGGTTTGACTCTTGAACAACATAGATCAAAGGATATGATACACCCACTAGTGCTCATACACTAGGGGCACATCCATAAGGAAGTAATAGCTTTGGCCCACTGCATTACATAGAAGAACCAGATCTACATGCGTTTACCTGTGCTCATCGCTCATCCATAGACACGTCCACTCTACAGATCGTATTTCCAACTGCCTCACACAAGAGAATCATCTGGAGTTTTCTTGCCAACTCTGCTGCTCAGAGGAGGCTAACACATCATCTTCATTTCTGTTCACATGACGATGCACCGAACACTTTGGGATTTCACACATTCACCTTATGCTCAGCCACAGGCATGTCCAACTCATTAGATCGCCTTTCCCACTGGAAAATCATCTAGAGTTCTTCTCACTCTCTAAATGGAGGAGGTCATCTCTACGTTCCTAGATCTGTCTCAGGAAGGAACCAAGTACCCTTTCTTAGGGGATTTCTATGAGGTTTGTAAGCTCAAAGAAAGGATTCACATAGCTACAATGATCCACACCTGACAGGTTTGTAAACTGGCGAATGTCTCACATAACTGCATTCATAAACAAAAACCACAAACACTTTTTTATTAGCTGCAAATTTTTTCTTTTACATGTTACATAGAAGGAAGATGTTCTTCCTCTTAGATCAACACCAATTGATAAAGATGCACCCACACCCTTGTTCACCAGCACCAACTGGTAGGAGATTTCAACCCCCTATTTAGTCAGCTACAACTGACAAGGAAGCACCAACACCCCTGCAGGCACCAACCTACCCTTGCACCACCCAACTACATTTATTTTATTAGTATGGAAGACTTCTGTGTCATGTATTCACTGCATCTTGCTCTGCTTCTGTGATTTAATATATCTTCTAATTTGGACTCGAGAGACACAATTCTTCTCACCACTCTATCTCATTTATATAATCTACAAGATGGTGTGATATATAATGCATTGCGTCCTTTCATCTGGACCATCACACCTCTTTAGTTAACTTAACCATAATTTTTGTTATTACTCAAACCTTACCATGACATATTTTAATAAATTGATCATAGATATGGATCAATTTCATCTTTTAACTCGATCCCAAATCTCTACAATTATTGCAGAAACCGAGTTCTACAGAGGTGCTTCCTTCAAACCATTTTCATATGATCGACAACCCAAAACCATAGGCTTATCAACTTTAGCTACGTATTATATTTTTCCTTTATTTCTCTTATTCGATATGACCAACGACGATGACCAGGCACTAGAAAAACAAGTGCTTGATCACTTTATTAGAATCAATGTTCATGTTTTAATCTCTCAATGAGATGGAAGACTGTCGGCACTTCAAGAATTCAACTATTCTACTTATGCTATCCTTCCACTGTACTTGATCAACGGTTGAGAATGATCCCGAAGTTTTCTATAGATCAGACGACTCATGTCCACTTCGGGACTTCGACCCTTCGGGACTTTAGCCCTTCGAGACTTTGACCTTCAAGACTTCGGGACTTTGTTCTTCACGATTTTGGCCCTTTGGGACTTCGACCTTCAAGACTTCGGGACTTTGTCCTTCCGGACTTCGACACTTTGACCTTTGGGACTTCGGGACTTCGGTCATTTGTTGGTGGTGAAACTCCCGAAGTGACGTAACTTATTGAAATCACTTGTTGACATGGCACAGGCCGAGTGGCTTCCATGTGTCACTCAGATTCTTGATTTACACATACCTGAAATGTCGATTTCATATTGACACTTGTCATTATCTGACTATGCCACATGTCCTTGTAGACATGGTCTACTGACGTATATCTCTCGATGTGGAACATATTCTTCTCCTCAATATAACAGTCAAAATAATATCTGAAATGTATCTCAGATTGATGGTTAAGAGTGGCTTTGGAATTTCAACCTTCGGGACTTCGGGTAATTTGATCACTCCATTTCCTAGTTCTTTCGAAGTGAGATTTCCCAAAGTGTAACCTCCACAGAACTTGTAACCCAAAATGAATTTTGTTTGTTGATCATTATCTTAGATCCACGACTCGATCTATCTACGATGCTACTTTGCCTTGGTTTAAATCCAATTACTCTTCTTCTTTTCTTATCCAATCCTTTCACTTAAAGTGATCCAACGACTATCGAGAATTTGGGTATTCGAAATCTCAACCTTTTTGCCTTTCTTATCCTATCCTTCCATTCAACTTGATCCATTGGTCGAGAAGGCTCTCGAAGATGATCAATGATCAAGGATGATTGTGGGGTCCCAACTAACATGACGTTTAAAACTATCATCGAGATCTGCAATGGAAAACTTCTCGTTGGTAGTGGAACTGATGCCAACCGTAGATCTATTTGGTGGGTGAAAATTGACGGTCTAGACTAATTTCAGGATTGGAAATAACACATTATTTAATTCTCCTTTTACTCTCTGCAATATATCCTTGCCGTTGATCTGACGCTTGCGTATCAAAGGTCCTGATTTGATCTGATCATTGACTAGTCCTCCAACGATCCTTCTCTTGTAATCTAACAATCTAGAATGATTGTGGGATTGGGAATAACACACTTATTAATTATCCATTTTGTCTCCACAATCCATCCCTGCCATTGATTTGGTGCTTGCGTATTCAACAATCCTAACTTGATCTGATCATGTTTCTATAATGCGCTTTCCCTTCTGAGTATCATCGCCTTATCTCTTCTGAGATTTGATCTTCATTTTCCTTTCCCTTATGAGTATCATCACGTTATCTCTTCTGAGATTTGATCTTCATTTGCTAACCCTCTTGAGCTTTAGTCTCTGCATATCATCCTACTATTTGAAATCAATGACACTATGTCCAACAATCTCCCCCTTTCTAATTGATGACAACACACCAATTTCATACACAATCTCCTGCTTTGATGATGCTTCACTCCACTGAAGTTACTCCCCCCCTTTGACATCAATGGCAAATGGTTGCTTCCCCTATGGTAAACCTCTATCTGTTTGTATGCTTCTGTTGTTGGGTATTTTACCCTACGGACTAATAGACTAGGGTTCTAAGCCTATACGCAGATCATGACCCTTCAGATTTAACCTTTAACCTTCTACCCAAAATCTCAACCCCTTTTCTCAGGCAAACATAGTAAGAATGAACTAACCTTATTTTCCGAAGGTTGAAGTAGATCCTCCGTTGAGTTGTTGTCTCTTTGCTATCGCTGCTCCTTCCACAAAGCTTTCCTGCAACCAAGACAAAAACATATATGCATGCTACTGATCTACTAGGGGGTTAGAGATAAAACATAAATCAGATAATGAAGATGAGATTCATGTGTTTCGGGACGGGAAAAGTATCTTTTTCATTACCATTAATATAAATCAACTTACAACGATTTCTGAGGCTGGTCACCGTTCCACGATCCTGATCCTAGGCTCTTCCTCTTCTTTCTGTCCTCCAACTGCTGCTGCATGTATTTCTCCTGAAGCTTGAGTCTAGGCTAAAGGGTTGGGACAGAACTGGCTTGGCAATTTGGCAGAGTTTCTTTGCAATGATTTTCCCTCTCTTGAATAGTACCCCTACCCCTCCTTTTATAGGCTGGAAGGGGCTAGGGTTCTTGGCGAACTCTCGGCCATGCATGGCGGAGAGTTTCAGTTAACTGACAAAAAGCCCCGAGTCTCGGCGGAAACTTCCCTGATTTTTTGCATTGTTAGGTACTCGCGGGCTGTTTTAGGCTAGCC
>JASDQU010739580.1:65379-80084 GCA_032191745.1 Picea mariana | reverse complement strand
AGCTTGAGGCTAGGCTAAAGGGTTGGGACAGAACTGGCTTGGCAATTTGGCAGAGTTTCTTTGCAATGATTTTTCCTCCCTTGAATAGTACCCCTACCCCTCCTTTTATAGGCTGGAAGGGGCTAGGGTTCTTGGCGAACTCTCGGCCATGCATGGCGGAGAGTTTCAGTTAACTAACAAAAAGCCCCGAGTCTCGGCGGAAACTTCCCTGATTTTTTGCATTGTTAGGTACTCGCGGGCTGTTTTAGGATAGCTCGCGGATACCCGCGTGCAGTAAGAGGACAGCAGGCGGATGCCCGCGCCCAGTGAGAAGTTAGGGCGCGGGTTGCTTGTTTTGAGTGGTTTTTTGAGGAATTTCTCAGCATGGCTTTGGCTAGGAAGAGGCATGAGTAGGCCTGATACCAGGTAAGCAGGGATAGTGCAATTTAGGGTTATAACAGGTAGGGGAGTGTTGCCCTTCAAAATTCATTTTTAAGTGGTCTTTCTCAAGGAAACAAATTTGTACTCTTTGTCAAATGATTTCTCCTTCTTTAATCAGTCTCTGAGGGTGTCTTCAAGTGTTTTTTGTGATGTCGTTTGAGACATGACATAGGAAATATGACAGTATGATGTTTGTGACACTTCTGGCCAAAATGTGACACTTGCGACACTTGTAATGAAGCCAATAGGTCATCATTGAAGTGAGTAATGTTGATGTGTAACAGTGGCTCAATCAGTCGGGTGACATGTGTCATGTTCTATTCGACTTTTCAATGTTCAAAATGCCCAAATTTTACTGACACATGGCACACATCCCATGTGTCCACATCATCCCAGGTGACATCATCATGCCTCATCATTTTGATTCTTCAGGCTTCAGGGCTTCGAGAGTTTTCAAACTAGCACACTTTCAATTCTCCCGAACTCTGAATTCTCAAACTGGCCAATCTGTCGCCATGTTTCCTCCTGGATCATATGACCAAGATTCACTTTGGGTCTTCACTTGGAGTCCACGGATCTTCTCCATGTGTCCTCCTCAATCTAACAACTATGATTTGTTCGGGGCTTCGGGCTTTGGATATCTCAAATTTCAAACTTATTTGGCCCCACTGGATTTTATTCGAAGTCATGGATCTGGTGACGTGTGGCTCTTGAAGGATCAATGGATGAGATATTATCAAATGATCGAACGATCAAGGTTTTCTCTATCTCTCTGGCTCTCTGGGATTCAGGAGTCTCAAACCTGAATTGAAAACCTCTCGAATGGATTCCTCTAGAGTTACTAATATGCTGACACGTAACCTCTTGGTGATCGATGGCCAGGATCTACTTTGGATGATCTGATAGTCGTTGCTTACTTCAGGTCTTCGACTCTCCAGGCTTATATAGTTTCAAAACTCAACTTCTCCTCACTTTCTCTTTCCCGAAGTGCTTTCACCCGGAGCACACGATTGGTTGACACGTGTACTCCTATGGATCGATGGTCCCCAACTACTTTGTCTATTCAGAGTTTTGATTTTCAAGCTCTAACCTGTCACATCATTGGATGCCTTTCAATTTGCGGGGGCATGCATTGATATTTTAGAGTAACTCTCTTTTCACCCCACATTTCTCTTGATGATGACACATAACTTCTCATGGGAACCATGGTTTGTATTGCAGGACCACCTTGGGAATTATATCCTGTGCAAATTGGTTCCATGCAATGCCTGCTGGCTATTGATCTCTCTCTCCAAGGGGATCCGACGGTTGTAAACTTTAACCTTTCTTCCTTTTCATTGGATGACCCCTGTTTACCTGTCCTCTGATCCAAAAATCCAGGATCTCCCTGATCCTACAGTGGTGATCGCTCCCGAATTAAAAAGGAGCGATCACGATCCTTTGAACCCTCATAGAGGTTGTATGATGTTTTGTCTCCTATGTATATTCTACAACGCCATTCTTCCTGATATTTTCAACTTCTTGGTTAGAGTTTGATCTCGACCATGAGATTCTGACCAACAGAGCCAACCCATATCGACCTGATGTTTCAACCAGAAGCTCTGATACCAAACTGTAACATACCCAACCACCCATAGGATGAGTACACTACCTGCAATCCCTTCCTCAGACTTATTTATCTTACACATACCTTATTTATTCATTAAGGATGAATAAGATAACAAATTGAACAACATGAACAACAATATCCAACAATCATGCATAATCTAAAGATTATGTTAAACGATAATTAAATATATGCAACAGAAATACATTCATACACATGTAGATGATAATTAAATTACACAGTGGAAATACATTCATACATGGGTAGGGATATCATGACAGAGAGCACTTATCTTTATCAAAGATGACACCAGCCGACTACAAAACAAGGGCGTTCCACCCAACCATAGACACCACTGCTCCAAATCTCAATAGTAGTGTCACCCCCGAGGTAAGGCTATGAATCCATAAGTATGGTTCCAGAGTGTACTTGGGTTCCCAAACCATGCAGCTCTTAATCTCTCATATGTTTCTCGAAACCCACAATAATCCAGGTACCCACCTCTCTTCTACCCAACCTGTTCCACCCAAGAGAATGGATCTCCACCCTTCTTTGCCACGCAGTCCCTCAGGCTATCCTTCTCCTTCCTACTAGGGCTTCCAGCACAGCTGGTCCAGAATCTCAATGCTAGAGCTATCAGGACTCATAGTTGTGAGAAAAGCAGGGCACATGCCAATTCATATAAGACATGCAGGCCCCAGGTCACGACTAGATCACACTAGCGACCACTATGACCAACTATCTCGTGGTTAATTCTTCAGCAACTCCATTTCCTTTTGCTTTGCCAACCAAGACATAGGTGAGGATGGGTCGATGAATGGGTCAGGGAGTGCATGGGACTACATGCATGGGAGTGTGTGAGGGAAGAATGAGTGAGTTAATGGGAAATCAACAACCAAGTCATCAATTCAACCCCCCGATCAGACCAGAGGTAAGTTTAAGTAACCTTGTGGGAAAAAAAAGAACCTCATGGCCTTCCCCAAGAAGTTCACGTAACTGATCCCCTCCCTTAGACAAAAAGGGTAATAAGAAAATGGGAATAACACTTAGTTCCTCAAGCTCCCTCTCTTGTGGAATCACAACCCCCTATAACTCTAGTCCTTGTCTGTCTAGTAGCCAATGATGTGTTTATTACTATTAATGATAAAAAAATTACATTTCTTGGGAATACTAGCGCTTCAATAATTGACTGGGCACTCTGGCATCTCAACATTGTAAAAGTACAATATTTAAAATGGGGGTTCAAAACCTGGGGTGTTACAATGAACCCAGTGAGAACCCATGGGAAAAATTATGGACTGAGCTATGACTTCCATGAAGCCCGAGAATCCCATATATGTCTGTGTTGTGTGGTGTCGTAACTGTGGGTTGTTGTGGCCATACAGTTCCTGGACTGAGTGTGGCTTGCTACCTTCTGTCATTCCTGTGTGAATTAGTGTTGAACCATTACTGTTGTCCTCACCTGGTTGGAGCTGAGTCGAGTGTGCTGAAGAAGAAGTTTTTCATGCCCATGGTAGAAGAGGCAGGTTGTTAGGCCTATGAGAAACTCTCTACAGATCTGATAGTCTACTCGAAAGTGGTTTTCTCCCAGAGAGAGTCCAACACTAGCTACGAAGCTCTAAGAATTCTTGATATAGCCTATTGTCGAGACCCAGAGAGGGAGATGAAACACTGATGGACTATGCTTGTGAAGGTGTATACTCTCGTGTGGAATAGGCATGTGGGGAATGAGAGTCCATGAGTAGTGGGCGTAAGAAGGCTCCTAGAGAAAATCCTTCCGGTTTCACTATGCAGTGTTCCGGTAACCTCAGCCTAGTCTAGGATTCCCTTTATCTTGGTGGAGCTTAGTCCCAAATCGAGGGTGACCAACTCCTGAGCATGATGAGTGGTCTATGGCTGAGAGGTTTGTGGAAGGTATTCACACGGGTGGTGGTATTATAATAAAAGATAAGTACTACTTTTATGTTCATTTGCATGCTGTGTAATGGTACATATGTTGTAAATGATGAGCAATGCCTGTATATGTTGTATATGATGCATGTGTAGGCTTATTATTATTTCCGTATTATTATGTTATATATATGTAGAATAGTCATTCTGTGCTTATATGGATGTGCATTTTTTTCCGCAAGTATCTCTGTGTGGCATAGCCCAATAGTTTAAGGTTACAACTGTCACAGATCAGAATAGAGCAGTAGAACTGCAGGAGTAGTGGCATTTCCCGGTCTTTGGAGGGTCGGGGATCTTACAAAATGGTATCATATCTTTAAAGGCTAAGTTAAGGTTTTGTTGGTAGCATTGCCCAATATTTGGAGGGCTGAGGATGTCACATAAAGGGCTAATGATGTTTTGGAGGTGCAGTTAATAGAACCAAGATGATATGACTTGGGAGTCCATTGGGAAGGTGAGCAATATGATGAGAAGAAGTATGGGGTTCATTCTCGGAACTGTATAAGACTATCGAGACTCCCATCTCTAGGGGGTGAAATTAGAATGAGTGTCAAGTGGCCAAGGGGAAATATAAATAGGACAACTCATGTGGGGGAGAGTGCTACCAGGTGACAGTACCCAAATGCAGCAGAGCTAAAGGTACTGCAGATCTAGATGTAGAGACCCTAAAGGTAAATGTTAGAGGGTCTCAATCTGCAATATCCCAAGGCTGAGCCCCAGTTGTAATTATGAATGTAACATGTTTTGTAGGCTGGTGAGCCAAGTATTTATAAATTGGTAGGATTATGTGTTGATTAGGCCAGGAGCCTGTTTTGTAGATGTAAAATATTCATATTATTAATATAAAAACATCATTGCATGTAGAATGACCATGAAGAAAGCCTTATGGGGGACTAAAATCCACTGGGTAGGGAAAGGGATGGGGTTGTGAGTCTAGGAAAGAAGGGCTAAGATTAGGATATAATAAAATAATATATTATTATTCTAAAATCTGTAAAGAGGATATTAATTTATCCTAAGTTTCTTTAGGGAGAGGAACGAGTTCCAAGTGGGGGGAACGTGCTTCTGGAGGGAGCCAAGTGTCATCGAAAACCCATGTAGATTTAGGGGGGGTATTCTCACCATTTTGACGGTTTAGACATTCTCACCATTTGGTCCATCCTCACAATTCCCATCATTCAGACGATACTCACCATTCTCTCTTGTTGGCTAGGCCATGAATTTTTCCCATTCACACAGACATTGAGCAAGCACACAATTAGTCATTTTTTCTACCATTGTTGAATTCCTCATCCACCTGAACCTATGCTACAAGCCGAATTCGATATGCTCGTTGTACCTACACTTGCAGGTTGCCTGAATATTGTCCTGTCAGTACCGTTTCCCCACGTCCAATTTTTTGTTCCGCCATTACCTTGCACGTGTGTTGAGGAGCGAGAGTGAAGAAGCAGGTTGTCAGTCCTGTGAGAAAATCTCTCCAGGTGAGAGAGTGTGTTGATTAAGTGAGATATCCTGGAGAAAATCTAGTAGAAGCTACAAAACTTTGAGAATTCTTGATCCATCTTGTTGTTGAAGCCCTAGAAAGGGAGGTGTAGCAGTTGATGGACTGTGTGATAGTGAAGGTGTACACCCCTAGGGTGGAACATGCACGTGGGGAATGAGAGTCCTTGAGCTATGGGAATAAGTGGCTTCTTGGAGGAAATCCTTCCTGTTGTATTGTGTAACTTCCTGTTGTTCCTGCCTAGCCTAGGAATCCCTTGTCGGTGGAGTTTAGTCCTAGCTTAGGGGTGACCCACTGCAGAGAGTGATGAGTAGCATGGTCTAAGGCTATGATGTTTGTGGAAGGTATGCACGTAGTTGGTGTACATCAATTAAAATATAAGTACCATTTCCAAGTTTGGTTACATGTTGTGTATTTATATATGCTATTGTATTTTTGGTTTTTGTCTGTGATTACTGTATGTATGGTTTTACTGTTATTTATGCATTATGTTGTGTGTTAGCAGAATGTAAATCATCTATTAATTTTTATGTCTTATTAGCACTTCTACATTAATTTATGTATGAAAAGAATGTTTATGTCAGGTCAAAAATTGCATTAGATATATATACTATGTATATTTGGGCATGATAGTTTCTGGAGTAGCATGGCCTAGCCTGGGTGGCTAGGGATGTCACAAATTCTTATTAGAGTGTAAAGTATGGTTACTTTGTGATGTTTCCTGACCTGTTGGTGGCTGGGGGAATTAAAAATTGGTATCAGAGCCATGGTTTCAACACTGAGCCTGGATGGGCCATGGTAGTGGTTAATGAAGAAAAAGTTTAAGAGTAAATTGTTATTGAGAGGGAAAAAATTTGAAGTTCAGAGCATCCTCGAGTGTTAGGAAGGCACCATGTGAACACTTGGATTGTGTTTAGAAGCTCAGGAAGTATAGTGGTTCAATAAAACCTATAGAAGAAGGAAGCCACAAAAATTGTTGTGTTGGGCCGTAGGATCAATTCGAGAGAAGGAAAACCCTTCACAATCGTTAGATTTAGAAAAGGTGCAAGAAAGTTGACCCCTAATTACTTCAGACTTCATGACTTTAACGAAGTTTATGTGTGATAGAGTGGAAGGGGCTAAAGCCCAAATTTCTGAAGTTCTGGAGTGGATCTACACCATAGATATATGTGAGAAGTTTTTAGCCATTAGATCAAGCCAAGAGCAGGAGGTAAGGCACAACGGTGAAAAACAAAACAGATCTAAACCATAATATCTACATGTAGGTGGTTGTGAACCGTAGATCTCATGGCCATTTGGAATTCTACGTTCAAAAAAAATAAAGTATGCCAAGGCACAAACTCCTAAAGTCCCCAAGTCTAGAGTTAATCCAGACCACCCATCATAAGGTACATGTGTCCCCAGATCAGAGGTATTCAGAGCTCGAATTTTGGGAGAAATAGGGTGTGCTAAGGTTAGAATCCCTGAAATCATGAATTTTGGAGTTAATCCGGACCGTCCATCAGAAAGAACACGTGTCGATGGATTGGCTTGTTCAGGAATTATGCATTAGGGAGAAACAAGGTATGCTAGTGTGAAAACTCCCTAAGCCCAAAGTCTCAAAGTCCATAGTTAATCCAGACTATTCATAAAAAGGGGAACATGTCGATAGATCAACGTATTCAAGAGTTCGACATTCGAGAGAAATGAAGTATGCTAATATGAAAAATCCAAAAGTTATGAAGTCCCGAGTTGATCCAGACCGTCCATCAAAAGGGATGCATGTTAGAAGATCAACTTGTTCGAGAGTTCGGTGTTCAGAATACTTTGAGTGTGCTAGTGTGAAAAGTCCCAAAGTGAAGAACATAAGTGGCATGGCATGATGATGTCGCCATTGGTGATGTGGACCCTTCCTAGACATACCACATGAAACCACCTTAATTATTAATAGTTGTACCATGTGGACCCCAGAAAGTAAAGAAGTTCAAGAGTTTAACATTCGAGAGAATTAGAGTGTGTAAGTGTAAAATCTTCTGAAGCCCGAAGTCCCAAAGTGATGTGGCTTGCTGATGTCACCATTGATGACATGGACACATGAGATGTGTGCCATGTGTTAGTGAGTTAAGAACCTGTGGAAGATAGAAATTTTAGTTAGAATGTGACATGTGTCACCTGTCTGATTGGGCCACATGTTCACCTCTAGTATTCTGCCATGTGGAACTCCTCTCAGTCATGGGTAGTGGGGCATTGATGATACATAAAGTAGCTAAAACCTTGGCAAAGAATTTAAATAGACTGAGCCCATTATAAATTGACCCCATTAGATGTGTGGTGCCAGATCATGAACTCAGGAGACTTGGTACTTCAGAGGAAAGGTGTTATAGTTTTCTTTGAGTAGAGAAATCCCCGAATTCCCATAGTGCCGAAGTGACGTGACATGAAGATGTGACCGGGGGTAATATGGAAGCATTCATAGACTCACGGTTCATGAGTTTTGTGGAGTGCAGATGTGAAATCCATCGAATTCTTTGAACCCTAAAGCTCCAAAGTCCTAGAGCCCTGAAGAATCGAAGCCCAAAGGGGTGGAGTTAATCTTGACCATTGATCGGGAAATGACACTTGGAAATCGATGAAACAGTCCAGAGACTTGGCACCCTAGAAGGATTGAGACTATGGATAGCTTGGAACTCCTGAAGCCTGGATTTCCATAGTAATTATTAGCCGTGGGATGCTGGGAAGCCATGGATCATTGATCCACGCCAGTTCATGAGTTGGACAATTCAACACTCCGACATATTTGTTGATATGTGCTTTGGAAACTGCCAAATCTCGTAGTGTCTAAACTCCTATCCACCATAGATATTAATAGAGAATGTGGACCATAGATCATCTTTCCTCCATGAATTCTCCATTTTAAATTTCTATGAAGTTGTGATGTGAGAAACCTCCAAAGCTCCGGAGCCCCAAAGTTTCAAGGCTCCGGATAAGATCCCAACTATTAGCACTTGGTCACAGCCATGGTCACATACGAATTAAGGGCTAGAGGAAAAAGGTGGGCTAACGCCAAAAATTGTTGTAGAACATAGAAGGGCTTAGAGATAGAAGCCTAAGGGGTTTTTGATTGACCAAGATCCGCAAAAAATGAAGTATGATATTCTTTTATTGAACCAGATTGTTTTAAGTTTATCTAGAGAATTATTAAGTCTAATAGCCTAACCAAAATTTGGTTGATTGCACATTTTGTAGAGTTAACAATTGATAGAACCAAACTGAATTGTTCCATAGTGTAGATAAATTAAGGAGGCATAGGATGCTTACAATTTGGAGAATGAATCTAGAGGAATGGATTTCCATTTGGGAATTGAAGGAACAAACTCCAATTGGCATGGAGAAGAAATAGATAAAGAAGTGAGCCTAATGAAAATCATTAAGAATTTTCAAAAAGATGTCCAAATTCACCAGGCAGATAATGAAAGGATTAAGAGAGACAAGGAGCAACACGAAGACTTCAATATGAAGTTAATACAGATCTTGTAAATAATTGAAAAGAAGTTGGATAAGGAAAGTGGATCCATCAAATCAGAGAACCACGTGTCCCCTGATGAGGAAAGAAGAGGAAGAAGTGGTAGTAGACATCACCATCACTCCCAAAAGAATTCCCATAGGATAACACATAGTAGGTCAATTCCATCCCCTATCAGGAAACATAGGAGGTCAGGGGTGGATGAGTTGAAAAGAGAAATTAATAAGATCAAACCTCCTTCTTTTGATGGAGAGCATAAGAAGGATGAAGATGTTGAGACATGGCTGCTAGGCATGAGGAAGTACTTCCAATTGCAAAAATATTCTTCTCATGCAGAGGGAATAATTTCCATCTACCAACTTAAAGGAAAGGCATCCATATGGTGGGATCAAATGGTGCAAGTACAATGCCTCAAGGAGAAAAATGTGACTTGGAAGGAATTCAAGAAACATTTTGAAAAGAAGTACTTAGCCAAGAGATAATATGACAAGAAGATGAAAGATTTCTTTGAACTTAAATTGGGCAGCGTGACTATAGATGAATATGAGGGGATATTTATAGAGCTATTGAAGTATGTCCCTTTCATTAAGGATGAGGCAATCAAGATCCAAAGGTATCTAAGTGGGCTGCCATCTTCATCAGTGATAAAATCCAATATGATGATCCCAAGACTCCATAAGAAACTATAAGGAGAGAAAAATGCTTATATGATTAGAAAAAAGGAAATCCTACTTTACAAAATCTTGGGAAGACAAGAGGAAGTTTAATAGGGAGCAGAGGTAGAAGGGGAACAAGCCACCATTTTTTAGAAATATTCCTCAAGGACAGCTAGTTTTGAGAGAGTCTAGAATGGATGAAGTGGGAAAAGGCCAAAGAAAACACCTATGCAATGTTAGGGTTGTAATGGAGATTGTAAGTATAGATATTTCCCTCACAGAAAGGACAACATGAGAGATTTTCACCATGTACAACAAGAAAAAACAATGGAGGACATGGGTAGAAGAGTACCAAGGATCTATGCATCCCTGGACAACAAGAAAGCTGATTTTCAATCACACATGATTGAATTTGAAGGTATGATCAATAACGATTCCTTTACTATTTAATAGACTCAGGGGCTAGTCATAGCTATATAGATCCTAAGGTAGTGGAAATATTTCAATTACCAACAAGAAAGTATGGGAAATATTAGTGACTGCAGCTGGCTACAGGAGCCAAGAGAAAGGTTGTTGAGTTGGTTAAATCATGTCTAGTGGGAATGAATGGATTAAGAACCAAGGAAGATTTGAAAATATTTCCTTTGGGATCATGTGATTGCCTAATTGGTATGGATTGGTTGGACCAAAACTGTGTCATATTAGATTGTCATAACATGAAAATCACTGGCTTGGATGAGGAAGGAAATTATAGAGCAGTCCAATGAATTCCCATGGAGGTTACTGTGTGAGAAATCTCAGCAATGAAGCTAAAGAAGTGTTACAGGAAGGGCTCCCAAATACTTGTAGCTGATATGGAGGAAGCATCTAAGGATAAGGTTCCAAATATGTGGGATCATGTAGTCCTAGAAGATTTTGAAGATGTGTTCAAGGAGGTACCAGGACTACCTCCAAAGAGAGATATTGATTTCTCTATAAATTTAATCCATGGAGCATCTCTAGTATCAAAGACTCTTTACAGAATGAGTACACCAGAGTTGAAGGAGTTGCAAATGCAACTTGAAGAGATTATGAAGAAGGGGTATATACACCCAAGTGTGTCACCTTGGGGTGCCCCAGTTTTTTTCGTGAAGAAGAAAGATGGGAAATTGATATTGTGCATCAATTTCAGATAGTTGAACAAAGTGACTATAAAGAACAAGCATCCTCTAACAAGGATTGATGATCTCTTCGATCAGTTGAGGGATGAAAGGATATTTCAAAGATAGATATTAGGTCAAGATACCATAAGGTAAGGATTAAAGATGAAGACATTAGTAAGAACTCCTTCAAGACAAGGTTTGGTCATTATGAGTTCACAGTGGTGCCATTTGGGTTCTCAAATGCACCAGTTGTTTTCATGTGCTTAATGAATGGTGTTTTCCAAGAATATTTAGACAAGTTTGTCATTATATTTTTGGATGAAATCCTTGTATATTCCAAGATAAAGGAAGAGCATGAACATCATTTGAGGATGGTTTTGCAAGTGCTAAGAGAGCATCGACTATATGCCAAATTGAGTAAGTGCTCATTTTATCAAATTATAATTCACTATTTGGGGCATATCATATCTGAACAAGGGATAGCAGTGGACCCTGAAAAGATTGAGTCCATTAAAGGGTTGTTGACGGGCGAAACAGTCCATCTGTCAACTGGGAGAGTGGAACCAGTCTGGGGTTGTCTAAATAACCCAAGCCATTTGGTATGGACCACCTTGACGAGTTTAATGGCTCCGTTGGCCGCTCTAAGGTCTTGTAAGGAAACCAAAGAGAAAAGTGATTTGAGCTAAATAATCTAAACTAAGGAAACTAGAAACTAATAAAACAAACTAAAACAAACTAACTAACTAAATAAAAGAAATCAAACTAAAAAGAGGAAACTAGAAACTAATAAAAGAAAGAAAAGAACTAAGACTAATGAAAGAAACTAAACTAATAAAACAAACTAAACTAACTACACTAATCTAACTAACTATTATATACTTACAAGATACTAACTACGATTATAATAACTCAAATCAACTGCCTAATTATTAGCTATGTTATTCCTTATTCACAAATGTACACTATGGACAACCTACATATTTAGTTAAAACCTGCAAAACTCATGTGATAGCTGCCCTGAGACAGCCAAGAATCTATTTTTTTATCTTTTATATTTTATAAAAAGGAAATAAAACGACTGAAATCAAACAATCGAATCTATCTTACTGATATTAAACAATGTAATATAAATCTAACTAACCTATTATTTATATTAAACTACTTAACATTAACAGTAAACGCCTAACTAATTAACCTGGAAACGCTCCAAGTCTACCCTGTGTATGATTGCTTCGTAAGCTGGTTGGAGGAAGAAATTCACACCATTTAGCCTTTAAGCTTCTTGCAAAGGATCAACTATAATGCTTCCTGAAGTAAGTTACAGGACAAACAAGACATAAAAGAAATCATAACAGTTATCAGATTATGAATTCATGCAAAAGGGAAACCTATTATGCATCAAATTCATATATGATAATTCAATTCATAAAGAAGACAAAGCTATCATTCATAAACTGAATCCATTAACTGTTATATCTTTTATCAAATTGGAAGTAATAAGGTATGCATAATCATAAGAAATTATATCACTTCAATTCGATTTAGACAGCAAAGTAATACTAAACCAGAAACCAAAATGATATACAAAACTTGGAACAAAGTGTCGATATATTGAAAAGCAAAAGCTATAACAACGCATCAATTCTGCTCCAGTTTGAATCAGCGTTACATATCCTTGTTCTCCCCAACCGAGGATGATTATTATTACAAAACCATAGGTTTAAATAAGTTTTTCACAAGGTGAAACATCCTTGTGAATAATAGTAAACAGTTCTACACAATCTGGGAATAATCCCAAAACCCCTTAAACTAAATAATTAAAATGCAAGTAAAATCCGTAGATCATCCCCTAACTGCCCATAGTATCCATTTCAAATTCGAATTGCCCTGCAATAGACACCAGAATCTAGTTAGAAGATTTTTTTATTCAGAAAATAATAACAAAGTTGACTCTATAGACTTAGCTACATAATCGTTTGATTCTGTAGCTGGTCTAGAATAGTAAAATGACCAGATATAAATCAAATCAAATCGAACCTAATCACTTTGCAATAATCAACACATTACTAATGATTGAAACAAATAAAACCGAACATAATACAATCGGGACAGAGTAGAGATACAATTGATAGGAATACCCTGTTTTTCCAATCGAATCAAATCTTAACAAGAAAGTTCCAAGAATGTCACCAATAACAAACCAAATCCTATGAGATACAAACCATCATTATCAATTAGCATATGATCCATATTATTACCAACATAGAAAGCATTAACGATCTCACACATCACTGTATTCATAGAATCTAACCACAGTTCTCATTCGTTATGTTTCAAATAATTTACAAGTAAACTCGTAACTGTAATTTCCTAATTAAAATCACAACAGCAGATCGATATCATTCCATTAAAAACACGATGCATGAATTGCTTCCAATGTAATCGGACTAGCTCCAAAAATATCGACTCAGCAGTCTTCATGTTAGATCACTCCATAGTCGTCAAACAGGGTTTTGACAGAGTCATCAAACGAGACATTTAATTATAGACACAAATCAAAAGATTTGATACAATCAACCCATTCCTGTAATCGAATCAAACACTTGTTATCATCGGAATACAACTCACATCGTAACAATTGTTATCCATTCGAAACAAATGACATATGAATCGGTCCCAACATAGAAATTATAATTAACACAGTCAACCAATTGGCTCATTGCATCGCGCAAGATATAATCAAATCGAACAGAGATATCGTTTGTGTTTCAAGAATAGAAAAGATATCAAATAACAACATATTCAAATTCGATTATGGTCAATCAAACTAAATCTAATCACAACCAATCCAGAAATTGATAAAAATTATGCATGACAGAGCAAGTCAACCATATAAACAGAGCTTATGAACACGTTGTATAAAAGAGGGAAAATTATACCATTACAGTTGCTGAAGCTATGTCAATTTCGAATTGACAATTGCAGTAGCAGACTCAATGTTTTTGAACAAGATTGATCCAGCAGTCCGTTGATTTTTATCATTAGGCTGCCCCTTTGCGTTCTGACTAGTGAGCTTTGCCACTTGGTTCTCCAAATCGTGAATTTTGGATTGCAGTTTTGGAACATCCAAATAGTATCTCTCTAACCACAGTCCACACTGGTTGCAAGGTGAAGCAACCTTTTGAGCAGAAGGGGGGTTTGATGATTCCCCGAGGGTTTCATGAGGTGGTTTGATACCAGGAAAGTCAGGGTTATCCCGCAGACAAGGAGGTAAGTTGTCAACAAAATCATAAGGAGGTTCATCACCACAGAAGCCCTGTTCGGCAAGGAAACGCTCAATGCTCGAATCAGAGTCCTCGCTGACAATGATAGACTCTGTTTTGGCAGGAGGCTTAGACTTATTTCTCTCCATGTGAGAGATCATCCTTGCATTTTTCTTGTTTCTAGTAGCAGTCTTCACCCTAGCCTTTGTGGTTATGGGCTTAGCAACTTTAGTCACAGCCATAGGCGAATTCACAGGTGAGTCGGGTTCGGGTTTAGGTAGTAAAACACTGTAGGGTACAGGGGTAGATTTACTCTCGGACACCACAGGCTTATCGACTTGAGGAGGGTTTGATTCCTCAAAACCATTACGGTTGAGAAAGTCGTGCCAGGAATCTCGACGTAACCCCAATTCATAAACAACCAGCATTTTAATCAACCCAACATGGAAGAGGCTAGTATCAGCCTGACTTCGCTTGTACTTCTTAGCCATTTTAAATAAACTTCGGTGCAGATAATGCGGCATGCTAAGCTCAAAACCCATAAACACCATTAATAAACGTAGATGAAACAGGAAAACAAATCCATACCTGCCTTCACAAGTGACAAATTTCTTGAGAATCATCAAGAGATCATACCAGCGGGGTTTCAACATCTTCACAGGTAA
>JASDQU010739580.1:37210-59012 GCA_032191745.1 Picea mariana | reverse complement strand
ATTTGAGTGGGCCTAATGGAATTAAATCTCTCTAAATACAATCTAGTAAAGATTTGATCCCTCTAAGTTTTTGATAGATCCAAAATTAAATAGATCTAAGTTAATAAATAATATTATGATTAAAATAAAGTAAGAAAAATCTAAAATTTTAAATTTAAATATTAAGTGATTCTATAATTCAAAAAGTATTAGTACTTATATATACATAGAAGCTGACTTTTATGTGAAGTAACAAAGAAATGATAAAATAAGTGTGCAAGCATGTGTTTTCTAGCTTCAATTAAAGGAAGACAATTTTCATTAATGAGCCTTACCTCTTTGAGCGTTACCTTTGTGGATAGTTGCATGCAGATTCTGAATCTTTGATATTTTCTTCCATCTCAACCTTCACTTTTCAACCTCTAGGGTGTGATACTATCTAATTTCCAAAGAATCCTTGTGATTTGTAAGTTGTGAGCATCCATGTGCTCACCTACAAAGTCTTTGCTATAATATTTGTAACTTATGCAATATGCTATGCATGCAATATAATATTTATAACTTATGCAATTTGCAAGTTGCAACCTCTATATGCTATATAATTTGTAACATGTACTATGCATGACCTTTACTATAAAATTTATTACTTGTGTTATGTATGTTTTACAAAAAAATCAACATTCAAATTTAGGAAATTATTATTATAGTATATAGTATACTATATATTATATAATATTTTGTTATTATATATATATATATATATATATATATATATATATATATATATAATTAATAACTAATATTAAATAATTAATGAATAATTTATTACCCACATTGCACATTAATAAATACTTATTAATATTTAAATTATTTGTATAGTACTATATTAAAAAAAAAAATTAAAAATGGTTTTTACACCAACTAACAAATATAACTAAACCCATTGTACACTGCAATATTAAATAATTAATTATTTAAATTAAATAATTAATAAATGATTAATTATTTAATAAATTTCACTTTGCATATTGTGCATTGCAAATTAATAAATAATTATTAATCTTTTAATTATTTGTATAAGAATATATATATATTTTTTGTAAGCTAAAATTTGTAAACGCAAATTTTATTCATCCAAAGAGAAAAAATTACATTTTGCAGGTGCATTGAAGGACGACTCATCTAATAAAAGGATGATCAAAATAAATGGCCAACATATATCATCACTAATCTAGCAGGGAAGTCAGAAAAAAAATAACATAGACTACAAAACTCTACTCTGAGGCCAAACACAAGAAGCCTGAAAAACCCCAAACCAACCGTGAAAAGGCTAAAAAATCAAAACCCTGAGAAAACTCCAAAAACTGGATGTACCAGGTCTAAGTGGCATACATCCCAACGCCAACCAGAGAATTGATAGGTTGAAAGAGAACTAAATCCCCCAACACCCAAGTACAATAACACATCCAAAATACACCAAGACTCCCAACTAGTTTGACACGTCCATCATAAAACCACAAAGTGTTTCCATAGACCCAAACAACACTTCATTCCTACAAAATAGACCTCAACGAACAAAGAGGTGAAAATGTATGACATGCCTAGAAGAAGACCTCAAGGTGCTTCCAGTGAGAGAAACAACATTGCATGCCCTCAAAATAGGACCTCAACGCACAAGACCTAGAGAGGGAGGAGGAGAAGAGCAATATTCTTGACACTCGAGAAGAAGAGATATAGAACCAACCACATAGGTCTCCAACAAAAAAGAGTTACAGAGCCTCACCAACAACCACCAATAAATGAAAGGTCACGACATCGACACCCATGGATAAAACGATAAGGGAAACGATATGAGCATGCATCACACCTTGAACAACCAGTAAAAAAATAATCCAATATGGATGGAGAGATAACAAGAAGGCCACAAGAATTAGGGTTTCCAAAACCACGGTGCTATAAGGAAAAACCCACACCTCCAACTAGCTATTGAAATATTAAAACCACAATGGAGGCTGTAAATCTAAGAATCACATAGGAAAACCACATCAGAGGAGAAAACCAACCCCCAATCAAAAATCTAAAATGCTGGAGAGAAACACAAATAAATTCCCAACCAAGTAGGAGGACAGAACCGAAAAAATAAGCCTCAAATTTGGAAAAGCCTCAACCAAGGAGGCCACAAAAAAAAACCCCACCACCGAAGAAAAAAGGAATACGAAGAGTGAATCAACTGATTTCTATGACAACCAAATCCATGCAAAGGAGAGTTGGACAATTGGTATATCCGAAACTGTACGAGCTCCTCATCGGCCAAAAGATCCATGCACACATAGAAAATACATCGACGACCTCTGCATCGCTGCTAAAACGTGACAAGGGAAAAGGGGAGACACCGATCATAAACTTGCAATCAGAACAGGTGTGAAGATCGACTTGGGTTTGCGGCTAGGGTTTCCCCTAGCCACAAACCCCCGTCTAAATCAACTAAAATTTGTATTACCTCCTTAACTAAATCAATACATCTGCCAGGGCACCTGGTGACTAGCCTACCATCAATGGAAACCAAAGTCATCACTAGGGTCCATTGAAATTGTCCAAAACTACCTTAAAATCCATTAACAAAATGACAAAAAGTCTGTAGGAATTACAAAAGCTGACTGATGTCCCATAAAGACTATCAAAAACAAAATTCTGCTATTTAAAAAATCCATACATATAGAGTCAATAAAATTTCCCATAAAACTAAATAGAATCAATACTAGAAGTAGGCGGCCTCCAATCTAGAGCAAAGGCATAAGGTTGGTGGAAAACTAGACATCTGGAATGCACATGCGTGCTTGAAAATCAGCCAAACAAAGCATCCATCCTATGATTGATAATTTCCTGGTGAAATTGTTGATCTGAGACAAACTCACCCAATTCGAAGAGAAGTTGGAGTTGTTCCTCTATTAGACTACGCAGAGAGCTATCACCCATGCCAGAGGGACTCAAACTTGGAGAGTGTTGGAACATATATAATCTTAAACTTTGATCTTTACATTCTCCACTTCATGAAAATATAATCTTTTCCAAAATGGAAACTCAAGAAATTAACTTTCAAAATTCAAATCAATTTCATTTTTGGTTAATTTGTAAAACGACGCACATGATACCCCCCACCATAGATGAAGTCTCTCCATCTGATCAAACGATCCTACTTTTTCCAAGAGTTTTGGAGCCGCCTGATTGTTAAAGGGTCAAATCACTAAAGGTCACTCCATAGCTTCGCACTTTGGGCGTTTTGAGAAGTATTAACGATAAAGGACCCGAAACCCGAAAGTGTCCATTAATTACTTTTCATAAACCTCTAAAGGACACGAGTCATAGTATACATGTGTCTTTTATGTCTTCCCTGGGTTGACACGTGGCACCCTTTTCTGATATTTTTGTTGAATATTCATACGATTCTAGGTAACATGTGGCACCCCCTGTTCTCGACATGTCATCAAGAATGACGTCACCTTAGACACATCATTACGGGAGGCAACTCTTCAGAAATATAACAAGAGATGGTTCGCAAATCAATGAAGCACTAAAATGCTGAAGTATTAAATATTAATTAATTAAGTTAATCTTGGTCAAAATATAGTTAACAACTTCACACTTCAGAGTTTGGATGTTTACCTTTAATCATATCCTAAAATATATGAAGTCCAAATTTCCGAAGCACTTGAACTTAAATTTGATTAATTAAAACTTAAAAGCGATTATCGGATAATTAATATTTTCGTAGTTTCGAGTTTTGGGAATTTCTTCTCAAGCTACATTTAAAACTCCCGAAGTCCGAATATCCGAATCTCTTGAAGTTAAACATGACTAATTAATATTTTAAAAGAGATTATCTCGTAATTAACCTTTTGCGGATTCGTGATTCGAGAAATTTCAACTCTGTTTCATCCAAAACTCCTGCACACGAACTGTCGATATTAATGGCATTTATCAAAAATCAACGGTAATGATTTTTAGCATAGATTGCGGATCGCCAGGTATACTTTCTCATTAAAGTTAATAAATTTTTCGTCAGTAAAGGTATACTCGGATCAATGCACCTGATGTGAATAAAAATACTTGATTTTGGATTTCATTTTCATCTTCTGCAAAGTAGTGAGTTTTATTCGAGTAAGAAGCTCACACAATTCCTCTGTAATAGGTATCCTCATTCTATTTTTGATATCACGACACCACAGAAGATGATGAAGAAGACTGATGAAACTGGGGAATCTTCAAATCCGAATGCAGACATTCTATCATACACTACGCTGTGAGCTATAGACTCAGTTAAATCTTGGACACAGGTGTTCGAGATTCTGGAACATGAGGTTATAAATTTTCCAGAAGATTCTGGTGATGAAGTGGATGATACACACGGATCTAAACTCATATATATAGCCCAATCTGAGCTTCACAAGATAGCTGTGCAACCGAGGCTCATGCTGTATAATGACATGATAAGATGGGCCTTGGAAAACATCGACGTCTAAACCAGGAGCATTTTTAACTCTCAAAAGGTTGTTGTTGGGAATTTTCAACCAGAACACATACAAGCAATGTATAAGCTATCTCCCGATTTTAAATTTAATTACAATGTTGCATTCATGCTGGATTTTGAGCAACAAGAGTGCATACAATATGAAAAAATCTATCATGATATAATCAAGTCCTGGTGGGGGCACCCAGAGAAATTCAGAGCCGACGCTCATGGCATTTATTCCACAGTGTCGTTGGATACTCACATGATCTATGTATCTATGATTCTTTGTAGACTATTCGGGAAGAATATTCCTACTCATTTCTCGATGGCATGGGTGTCAATTATGCACGAGGTGGCCGAGGGATTCTCTTTTAATTGGGCCAAAATTTTAGCAGACAACTTGGCTAAGGAAATCCCAGAATACAAATTGGCAAAGTCAAAGAGGTAGACCGCCCCTTTCTATATGTCCATGTATATCATGGATTTTATTTGATTCATAACCCCTTTTCCACTGATGAACTGGAGTTGGACCCCGACCAATGCTGAACCTATTCACTTCTATCACTCCAAGCTGTGGGAAGACAAGGCCAAATATTTCTTCTATGAAATCTTCCACTGTGTAGTGGTGCCCGTTCATATAGCTCTATATGGTTGCCCACCCCCTCGAATTTCAGACAAAATCATGGGAAATCTGGGAAAAATAGCAGATTGGTTCATCGACGAAAATTCTCTTACATTAGGGTTTTCATATGCTTATTCCCTCCCCATGCTCTCCCGAGGTTTTTACTAGACCAACTAGTATGCCAAGAAGTAGCTTATGAAACAGTGATAGGGGGCATCAACAAGGCGCTTAAAGTAGCCCAGAAAAAGGTATGGCCTACCTTCCCTCTCTAAGTTGGTATGTTTTCATTATTAGACTTTGGTCACTCCAAAGTTGAGGATGCATATTTGGAGGATGTCAAGTTGGTTGACATCAAATTTAAAAGGCACGACCCACACAAAATCATGGAAAACTACCTGGCCCAATACAACCTAAAGAGATATGTGCATGAAAACTCCCCACATGATGAAAAATTCAGGGAAGTCAGGTCTTATGAGGAAGTACTGAATAGAGTCCAAACCTTGTCCCCAGATCAACATGCTAGTTTCTTTAGTTTTCAAAGACACAGACGAAACAACTTTCCAAAAGTACTACAGAGAGAATCGATAGCGACTTTGCCTACACAGGAAACTGTACCTCTAGGTTTTGAACCAGGGAGCTTTGGCAAACGTGATACTGAGGAAAACCCAAAGAGCACCAAAGTTTTAATGCAAGAATTGGAAGCTTCATTATCAAGTCCATTAGGCCCTCAAGCAATAACTTATCTCAAATATTTCCTAAAGCAAGGGCAGGATACATCTCCTTCTACACCAACCACATCTTCTACCAATACCGCTGAGCAACAATCATCTACGGAAATTGGTACCCTATTACTTCATTGACATTGCTGCAGTCAAGTTTCATAAATTCTAGTTCCAAAGTCATTTTTATAGGCAATCTCACCCCAATTTCTCTTGAAGAGATGCCTCCTTTGGACTTCTTCTTCAGCAAGAAAATGAGGGCTATCGTCAAATGAGAAACACATAATAAATATGGAGCGATAGTCAAAAGGAATAGGATGGTGTACGATGGATAGAACCGAGATGATACAGAGTTTGTAAAGGAAGTTGCAGCTTCGTTGGGCACTTTCGCCACTTCTAATCAATGGTCTGTGAAAAATTTGGCCAAACAACTACAACAGAAGAGCCTGTTGGTAGAGCAAATTCAAAATCAAATACACACAACTAAGCAGACTGTCCAGAACAAAATGAGTCGAGACTTTGAGAAGATCAGAGAAAATGATAAATAACAAATTCAACAACTTTGGTCCAACCTTGATGAGCTCCAAAAGAATTCATAGTTCAACTAAAGAATAATTACCCAACATGATGAACTAATAAAACAATTGCAAGCTAAGTTGGAGTAGACTGAAGGTACCTCAGTGGATATTTTAGCTTTCCAGACTCAAGCAATGGAAATAAATGAAAAACTGGAAAATGCCCAGCTGGATCCTTTTATGAAGGTTGATGCCATCCAGAATTGATACCCCGCAGTAGACATTTCCCTAAAATACATCTACCTCAAAGAAATAGAATCTTGCTCAGCTCGAGTTAAGTTTCAAGAGGTTGTATTATTGGTACCAAATGATGATGTCTCAAATATTCCTCGACTTTCTATTTCTGAGCAAATAAGAGGTGATATGGCTCTAAAGGCCTGGGAAACAAATCTAGTAGAAAGAAAAAGACTTTCCATAGAGGTAGATGAAGCTTGTCTAGAGGCATTGTTATCAATAGAAAAAGGACTAATTGATTTTGAATGAAATTCTATTTCCGAAGTAATGGGGAAAATTGATATAGCAAAAAATCAGTATAATTCTAGAACAAGCAAAGAAGAGGCTCTAACAACCATTTAGAAAATGAACCAGATTGATCTCCTTCAAATAAATAAATGGATAGTAAACCCAATATTACTGTTGGCACAGGGGTAGACCCAGGGTTCAACACTACAACAACACGCCAACAAAACCCTAACTACCGACCCTTTTGGAAACACCTGCGAAGCAGATGAATTATCACCCGAGGTAGAGGTAGGGGTGGTTGCAAGACTCGGGTGTCTGCAACTTTAGCTGGGACAAAGATATGTGATTATAATACTTAATAGAGAACTCAACAACAAACCTTCATTAATAACTAACCAATATCTACTTTGTAGACAAAATAGAGCATCACAACATTCACCCAAATCTAATATATATAATCACTTAGTAGATCTCGTGGATTCAAGCACTAAGCAAGTTCATAGATGTCAGATCTAGTATCCAGATTTATCATAAGCACAAAGCATAAATAAATCTATATAACTATATCAACGCACTTAGCAATTAACATATAAACATATCAGAACATCGGACAGAGAAGAATAACACAATATTTACGTGGTTCACCCCCACTCTGGGGCTACGTCCACCAACTCTTCTTCTTTATTAGTTTCAATTAGTCATCTACATGCATAGAGCCAAAAACCCTTACT
Source organism: Picea mariana (assembly GCA_032191745.1). Lineage (NCBI taxonomy): Eukaryota > Viridiplantae > Streptophyta > Pinopsida > Pinales > Pinaceae > Picea > Picea mariana. Next base: position 51,414 of record JASDQU010739580.1, on the reverse strand, counting down.
CCGCATAGGATACGAGATTTGTGTAGCTCACTAAATCCTCCTTCCTTGCGTTACAACACAAAGCCTTCACAATCTATTACAATGACTTGCACTTATCCCTGCAAGTCTCATACAGTATGCACAAAGCCTTACAATTATTGATCACACAGATCCGACTCTTAGCACTTAGCCAACTTGCACAACACTTGTGCACTATTAAACTTTCACCACTACTTCTTACATTGCCTAAACATCTATTTATACATACAAAATAAGCCTAAAACATGGGTAAAACCATGGGACGACATCCCATTCCCGTTACATATTCCAAAATCCCAAAAAGGGGCCAAGATCCTGCAATCTCTACTTCATCTTGCGCTCCGTCTTCGACAGGCTGTCGAAGTCCCAAAATAGGTCAACCTGACCAAGGATCTCCAAAAACTTGGTCAAGGGCCAACACTTACAATTACAGACCACATATCAAGGAGAGAAAAGGATCCAAAAAAGTATACCTCAGCTAGAGAAAAAGTTACATACTTTCGAGGTGAATGAAGCGATTGAACCTTCAAGGTTGGTAGTGAAATTAGTGAGTAAATGCATCCAATGTATTGAATATGGGAAAACAAGCACATCCAGAAGAAAGTAAGAAAGTGTCATTGCATTATTGGATATAGTTGAAGGGAAAAATGGAAACAAAGCTATGATGACCAAGATGTTGTGCTAAAGTATCAAGAAGATCAGACGACATAAGCATTTCGGCCGATAGACAAAGAGATTGCCAATGAATCTCATCATTCTCTATGTTCTATTTTCTTATTTCAAATATTTGTTATTTTAAATTATGAGAAGTCCAACGGTTTTGAGTTGTGACAGTTTTGTATAAATACATAGATTGAATATCTATTAAGGGTGGCTTCTCGCCGATTGTAATAGAGAAAACTCTCCTTATTGAGTATTAATACAAGTGCAGACAGATATTCCAAATTTTGTTTAGTTTGGGTTATTTGTTTCTTCTGATTTTCCATATATCATCATTTATTTATGCAGCTCCTTGATAAAGGTTTGATTTCGATTTAGTACAACAACTACTGTAATTGTGTTTCATCAGTAATTTGTTAAGTAAGCAATTTTTCCTCTGCATTTACTGTGAGTAAATCAAGACCTGCGAGCTGTGTGGATTACTGTATCTTATACTTTATTGAAGGTTACACTATCAATTTTCTTCCACTGCAACAAGGTGAGACTCTTCAACAATTGATGCCTTGCTTTGTTTTACATTTTTTTAGTTTTCTCTCACATCATTCGATATTACAATTTTGAATTAGACACGAAATACGACCACTATGCTGCCATACTGTTAATTTCGTTTAAGGAATTTTTCTCATATAACTCAGGTAGAAAAAACAATTTAAAAACACTCTCTTAAACTTTCCTGATGCTTGAAATTACACTTTGAGCCTTAAGTTTAATCTCAGGATCAACAGAGAGGCCCAAGAAATCACTTGAACTAGAGTTGGGTTTGCTAGAGATATCTCCTCTATGACGGGGAACCCCCAATTCCCCTAACTTGGATCCCATTACTTTCTCTCCCCCGATGCTAGTGTCGATGCATGGTGTTGTTGCAACTCTGGGCTGACCTGGAAATTTCCCTCTATCCCCAGACGATCATGGACCTCCATGTTGCTGCTACTGGTGCCCGAATTAAGCTCTACAGAGGGCTGACGAGAAGAAGAGGACTGTAAGGAAATATTGGAGACACGCCCTTGGTTGGCCAAGTAATAATAATAAGCGGCTTTGCTCTTTGTATAAGACTATATTAAAAAAATTAAAAAATAGTTTGTAGACCAACTAACATACATACCTATCTAGGGATATACATGTGCAAAGGTGTGTACAAATCGTCAAATAAAAAATCTACGCACATAAAAACACATTCCACATTGCAATATTGAACATCTGTCTTGATATACATGTGTGGAGGTGCGAAAGATACAATTATGTAGGATGTATGTCTGTGTTGAAGAGTATAATTATATTTTATTAAATTAATAATTAACTTTCATTTTTAATATACGTAGATACATAAAAAAAACCATTTTGTTAAGCATATGCATATGCATAACAATATTCTATTATTGATAACATTGATAACTATTAGACTAAGTGTTTATTGTGCGGGTATATAGCTGTGCAGAGGTGTAGAAGCTGTATGTGTGTGGACTATATGTCTGTGTTGAAGATATATTTTATTTACTAAGTGCTCGTTGTGCGGTGATATACCTGTGCAGAGGTGTAGAAGCTATATCTGTACGAAATATATGTTTGTACTGAAGATCTATAATTAAATTTTATTATATTAATAATTGACTTTTATTTTTAATATACGTATATATGTAGAAATCATTTTGTTAAGCATATGCATATTTTACTAAGTTTTACTCTACATTGAACACTTCATATTTTTGCTTATTTTTACAAAGTTTTATGCTAAATGTTTTTACTCCAAACACTTTACATTGCTTCCCACATATGCCAACCTCCCCATTGAACATTTCACTTATTTATTTACTAAGTTTTACTTCACATTAAACAATTTGTTTTTTTTTTGGCTTATTTTTACAAATTTTTATGCTAATTGTTTTTACTTATTTTTACTTTATTCTTATCATTGTTCTCTTTGCATAGGAAATAATGCTAATTTTTTTTTATTATATGAATTATATTTTCACAAAGAGTATTCATTATCTATGCATCTAGTTATATTAAGTTTCATAGTTAAATATGTATTTCCCACTCGATGACATATATTTTCCAATTGGAAAGAACTGAGCTTCCATGCAACCTTATTCATATTTGGTAAAAGTTGTACATATTTTATAAAATATCTTTAAAATATCTTCCTTAGTTCCCAACAATAACAGTTTCAGGTCCCGACAACGGAACCATTTGTTGGCACAGCAGCAGACCCAGGGTTCAATGCTACAACAACGCACCAACAAAAGCCTAACTACCGGCCCTTTCGACAACACCTACGAAGCAGATGAAGTCTCACCCGAGGTAGAGGCAGGGGTGGTTGCAGGACTCAGGTGTCTGCAACCTTAGCTGGGACACATATATGTGATTATAATACTTAATAGAGCACTCAACAACAAACCTTCATCAATATCTAACCAATATCTACTTCGTAGACAAACCAGAGCATCACAACATTCAACCAGATCTAATATATATAAGCAATTCGTAGATCTCGTGGATTCAAGCACTAAGCAAGTTCATAGATGTCAGATCTAGTATCCAGATTTATCATAAGCACAAAGCACAAATAGATCTATCTAACTATATCAACACTCTTAACAATTAACACATAAACACATTAGAACATCGCACAGAGAAGAATAACACATTATTTATGTGGTTCACCCCCACCCCGGGGTTACGTCCACCAACTCTTCTTCTTTATTAGCTTCATTTAGTCATCTACACGCACAAACCCAAAAAACCTTACTCCACATAGGACAGGAGATCTGGGCAGCTCGCTAGAGCCTCCTTCTTTGCGATACATCACAAAGCCTTCACAGTCTCTTACAATGATTTGCACTTAGCCCTGCAAGTCTCATACAATATGCACAAAGCCTTACAATTCTTGATCACACAGATCCAACTCTTAGCACTTAGCCAACTTGCACAACACTTGCGCACTATTCAACTTTCTCCAGTACTTTTTACATTGCCTAAACATCTATTTATACATACAAAATAGGCCTAAAACATGGGTAAACCCATGGGCTGACATCCCATTCTCGTTACATATTACCAAATCCCAAAAAGGACCCAAAAGGGGGCCAAGATCCTGTGATCTATGCTTCGTCTTGCGTTCCATCTTTGACAGGCCATCGAAGTCCTAAAATAGGTCAATTTGACCAAGGATCTCCCAAAAATTGGTTAAGGGCCAACAAGCCCCCGACACTCACCTATGACTCATCCCGAGTCACTGTGGTCTGACTAGTTCTGCTTCGAACACCTCGAGCTTGGCTCGAGCTACTTCGACCTACTGTTGTGATACAACCTCCTTTTTAGTGAACTCATGGATGACTGCATCATTAATAGTTCCCTCTAGACATTGTTCTACTGTAGTGACAACCTTCTCTAGCTCTGCTCATGGGCCTTCTACCTCTGTAAACAACTGATAGACCTTATCTTGCACAGGTTGGAGTTTCTGAGTTATCTCCATAACTCTGCTCTGGATAATATGGATTTTTTGCTATGCAATGCGTTTCTCTTGGGATCGCTTCATTCTTTCCACAAATGATAGATACTTCAGCTGTGCCTACATCGTTTCAGCTTGGTACTTCACCTCTTGTAGCTGCGACTCCAGTGCCTTCAATTCTGGGTTCTCCATGATTTGTTCATAGGTCTAGGCACTACGATCAATGAGTTTCTTACATTCCAAGGTAAGAGCCTTTAGCCTTTCGAATTCACTTCTAGCAGTTGCTTCCCTTTGGTATCTTACATCTTGTGGGGTCTCGGGTACTGCGCATAGCTCCAAATATGTTATGCGTTGTTGTAGCTGCTAAATCACTTTTTCAAGTTGTGCTACTTGTTGTGGAACTCGCTCTTCAGCCTTTACTTATACAACTGTCACAGAGCGAAGTGCTCTGTTCACCATTTCCTTTACTTCGAGTTGCTCCATGAGAAATTTTCCCTTTTCTTTCTGTAACTGTACTTTTTCTTCATCAAACTTTGCTTGGAGAGCAAGATTTTCCCATTCTGCAGCACTACATTTCTCTACTAGTACCCCTTGTACTTGTGTCAAAGCCTAGGTGGCTTGCACTGTTTCTTCCTGTGCTCGTCGAAGGAGAGATTTGACTATATCGACTAAGCGGTGGAGTTGAGTTGGATCATCTCCCACTTTTGGGTCTCTTGATGCAGTGGAGACTATGCGACTAGATTGTAGGGCTTGTTGTACCCCTTGGATTTTAGTCTCGATTCGATCATACAAATCCTCTTTCTTTTCTTCTTGTTTCTCTACTATTTCCAGCTAAGCATCATTCAGGGCTACTACAAGGAAGTCGAAGTCATTAGAGGTGAGGACAGTCTGCATCTTAGTCATGGTGGCCTTTGATTTCTTCTGAGAGGAAGGTTTTAGAGGTGAACCTTTCCTCTTCTTCAGGGGATCAACCTCGTTACCCTATTGCTGTTCAACCTTTGTGTCATTCAACTCTTCACCATCACCTCCTTGATCTGGTGAGATGGAAGCAGTCTTCATGGATGCACTATCTAATTCATGGACCTCTTCGGTCTTATTTGTCTTGCTTGGTCCAGGTGTATCCTACACAGTTAATGGGTTGTCGATGTCAGATATCTCTGTAGGGTCTGTTGGAATGAGGAGGTCTACCGACCAGTCCTTGGTGAAATCCTCCAAGTTCTCCTCCATTAGCTTATAGGAGGATTGTATTTGTTTCTTGTGTTCATCAATGCATGCTGTGATGTAAATAAAATGTTGGTTTGCACTGAACTTCATCAAGGGCCTGAATTGGTGTAGAGTGTTCGGAGTGATGCGAGGCTCAGACTAGATGGATTTCTTCAACTGTTTGTAATAGGTATGAAAAAAAGCATTGGACTACCACTGTTTATTCATATCTCTTGAGTACCATAGTGTACTGAAATTCGCAGCCAATGGTTCGAAAGGCTCTATGTCCGGGAAGGTCGCATCTTCCATCATCTCCCAGGCAATAAAGGTGATCAGGATCAATAGCCAGCAGAAATGAAATTCCTACCCTTGATCCTGGGCTTCTCTATAGTCAAGTTCTAATTAGTTCACCAGGTACTTTTCCCAGGTCATATGAAGTCCTTCTGCGCACTTCCCTGCGAGGTCGACTACAAAACCAATGACTTGGGTGCGTCGGTTCTTTCTGTCTAACTTCCCTGCAATCAACTGATAGGTGAGTCACACTGTGCCACTCTGGATAGAATCTACCTTGTAGCCTCACGTTCCTTTCTCGACATCGCCATAGGTGTCCTTGATCTTCTGGGTGAGAGCGCGGTCCATGGTTTTTCCTGGGTAAAAATCTTGTGGATCGGGTCCTTGCATAATCAACCCCATGATATGATGGATCAATGTCGGGTCAACTGTTATATGACAGTTCAACCAAAAATATCCGCCATGGTAGCAAGAAAGTAGCAGCTTAACACAGGCATTCACCTCCTGGTATCTTCCAAAATGGGGAATCTTCATGACGTTCAACAGGGTGGACTACGCGAGGTCATGGGTCCATTGCTAAGGGACGATCTTCAAATTCTTCCCTTTAGTTCTAGTCAAGTACTTATGTGGGGTGAGCATTTTGTAAACTTTGCGATCTTCGAGGTTGAAGTCACTAAACTTCAACACTGCAATTTTATCTTGGTCTGCACGAAATGTGCGTATCCCTTCCAGGAGGTACGCAGTGACCAAGGCATACTCAAAATATCTAGGTATACTGTATCGATTTACTGCACCACTCAGAGGTGGAATATAGGTGGGTAGTATCGTCGGGATCAATTTGTCATTTGCTAGATTATCCTCGTGCTTGGTTCTCTTTTCATCTGATGGTTGGGATGGTCTTGTTCCATGAGAAGTGGATGGAGAGGCTGGAATTCCTCTTGTCGATGATGTTTGTATACCTATAGACATCGACATGACTCTTTCAGTCACAAGGTCGATCAAAACTTCTTCAACAACTTTCTCTACAACGCTCAACTCGTCCGACATACACACTCATGGTTAACAATATCAGGTTTGGGGGGTGGGGGGGGGTAACTCAGACACAATAATAGGATAGAAAAAAAGAGTGTGATGATCATTGTATAGAAGAAACTTAGTCCACGGGCTCAAATCCTCAGTTGGAAAAAGTGTTCTCAGTGCATGGCGTGACATGATAAATAGGTAACTCGACAACGGGTCACTTGCAACGAATATGAAGGCTTCATTAACTCTGTTTTGTCCATTATGGTGCGGTCCCAATGATTAGATGGTGAGTTGGCTATCCATAAATGGATTTCTATCCATTTGGAGCATTGATCTAACAGTTATAATGTTCTCCACTGCTATATTGCTTCGCCATGGCGAAGTTCCATGTATCGTTGTTCTGATATCCCGATGAAGGTCCAATTCTGCAAATTTTCCTTCTGTGAGGTTCCCTCTGGAACCTTCTGCAACTTGTCAATCTTATCTCTCTTCTTACTTAGATTTCTATCCTTCTTCCCAGTGAGCTTCGTCTCAATATGCCTTTTTCCATTCTGATTCTTATCTTCTTTTAACATAGTTACTTCACGCTATCGAAATTCTTTCTTAAGATTTGAGGGTGATACTTCTTCTTTATCTGGAATAGGTACTTCAGTATTTTTTTGGTCTTCTAGGGTTCTTTCAACTTTGACACCAGGGTCTATGATGTTAAATAAATTCCATTTGTTCTCTTGTTTTGCAATCAAGTGTGCGATCTTTCTAGTCATGAAATATTTTAACTCTTGCTTCTTCTGTTCTAAAACTACTTCTGCTTCTTTCCTTCTGGCCTGATATCTTTCAATCCAAGGTATGGCTAGTAACATGGTAAATGAGGCACTATCCTCAATAAATTTAATGATCTCAAAATCTTCTTCTGTCGAAGTTCCATTGACATTCATAGGTATCCGAGCGATATTTCCACATAGGTTTATCAACTTTCCTTTGAATAGTCCTATTTCTCCTAATGAAGGGATCATAGCAGGTCTCCCTATAGCTTCCCAAGTTCTCTCTGTCATGATATTCACCTATGTTTCCTCATTTAGAACACAGTCAATGTCAAAGTCTCCTATTCTTGCTTCAAGGCATTCTTTTTCTTTGAAGATCTTTGATAATCTGACATGTCGGTGGTCATTTAGGGTTTCTTTCATCTGTAGCAATAATTTCTCTGATTCTTCCTAGGATTTTGTCATACTCTTAGTTTTTGGATCTTCCTTAGGGTTTCTTTGTCTCATGTTCATTTCTTCAATCTTAGCAATCATTCTAGGAAAATACAATACTTCATGGTCCATAGCTTTACAACAAAGACAACTGGATCTTCTCCCAGGGCATTCCTTAGCAAGATGTCCCAGTCTTCTGCAGCTGTAATATAGGGTTACTCCTCTCTTTCTTTTAAATGATCCCCAACCTTTCCTGTATTGCGCACTAGGATCATGGTAGCTAACCTGCAAAAAAATCTTTCTAGGATCCTGCATCCACTTGTTAGTCCAAACACTCTTTCTATACATAGGTATAACATATTTTTCACTATTCTTATCAAATCTACTCATATCAAATATTCTTTAAGCTATTAGTGCCCTACTTTTCAAGCTATGATAGAACCTATCAAACATACCTAGATCCATGCTTTAGAAACAAAAATTTCCACTTATCTTACTTCTACAAAGCACAAAGCTTTCAGATCTAGAACTTTTCAATATTCTTACCTTTATCGGAGCAAAAATATTTCAGATCTTACCTCTTTTAATCAAGAATTCTCACTTTTATCTTTCTCAAAGCATAAATCTTTTCAGATCTTACCTCTTTTCTTCAGATCAGACTTCTTTTCTTGGCACCGAGCTTCACAAATAACTAGAGTACTATGCACTAGAGCAACAGATCTATGCACGGAGCTTTCAAAATTTCAGGTCAGATATTTTCACAAAGCTTCTTCTTCCTTAGTTCCCAGCAATCACAGTTTCAGGTCTCGACAATAGAACCATTTTTTGGCACAGGGGCAGACCCAGGGTTCAATGCTACAACAATGCACCAACAAAACCCTAACTACCGACCCTTTTGGCAACACCTGTTAAGCAGATGAAGTCTCACCTGAGGTAGAGGCAGGGGTGGTTGTAGGACTCAAGTGTCTGCAACCTTAGTTGGGGCACAGATATGTGATTATAATACTTAATAGAACACTCAGCATCAAACCTTCATCAATATCTAACCAATATCTACTTCACAGACAAAACAAAGCATCGCAGCATTCACCCATATCTAATATATATAAGCACTTAGTAGATATTGTGGATTCAATCACTAAGCAAGTTCACATATGTCATATCTAGTATCTAGATTTATCATAATCACATAGCATAAATAGATCTATCTAACTATATCAATGCACTTAGCAATTAAAACATAAACACATTAGAACATCGCACAGAGTAGAATAACACAGTATTTACGTGGTTAATCCCCACCCTGGGGCTACATCCACCAACTCTTATTCTTTATTAGATTCAATCATTCATCTAGATGCACAGAGCCAAAAACCCTTACTTTGCATAGGACATGAGATCTGCGCAGCTTGCTAAATCCTCCTTCCTTGCATTACAACACAAAGCCTTCACAGTCTCTTACAATGACTTGCACTTATCCCTACAAGTCTCATATAGTATGCACAAAGCCTTACAATTCTTGATCACACAGATCCGACTCTTATCACTTAGCCAACTTGCACAACACTAGCGCATTATTCAACTTTTACCACTACTTCTTACATTGCATAGACATCTATTTATACATACAAAATAGGCCTAAAACATGGGTAAACCCATGGGTCGACATCCCATTCCTGTTACATATTCCCAAATCCCAAAAAGGACCCAAAAAAGGGCCGATATCCCGCGATATCTGCTTCGTCTTGCGCTCTGTCTTCGACAGGCTATCGAAGTCCCAAAATAGGTCAACCTGACCAAGGATCTCCCAAAACTTGGTCAAGGGCCAACAATTACAATTACAGGCCACATCTCAAGGAGTGAAAAGGATCCAAGAAATTATACCTCATCGAGAGAAAAAGTTATATACTTTTGAGGTGAATGAAGCGATTGAATCTTCAAGGTTGGTGGTGAAATTAGTGAGTAAATGCATCCAATGCATTGAATATAGGAAAACAAGCACATCTAGAAGAAAGTAAGAAAGTTTCATTGCGTTATTGGATATAGTTGAAGGGACAAATGGAAACAAAGCTATGATGACGAGGATGTGTGCTAAAGTATCAAGAAGATCAAACGAAATAAGTGTTTCGGCCAACAGATGAAGAGATTTCCAATGAAGCTCATCATTCTCTATGTTCTATTTTCTTATTTCAAATATTTTTTATTTTAAATTATGAGAAGTCCAACCGTTTTGAGTTGTGACAGTTTTGTATAAATACATAGATTGAATATCTATTAAGGGCTTCTTCTTGCCTATTGTAATAGATAAAACTCTCCTTATTGAGTATTAATATAAGTGCAGACAGAGATTCCAAATTTTGTTTAGTTTGGGTTATGTGTTTCTTCTAATTTTCCATATATCATCATTTATTTATGCAACTCCTTGATAAATATTTGATTTCAATTTAGTACAACAACTACTGTAATCGTGTTTCATCGGTAATTTGTTAAGTAAGAAAATTTTCCTCTCCATTTACTGTGAGTAAATCAAGACTTGCGAGCTGTGTGGATTACTGCATCTTATACTTTATTCAAGGTTACACTATCTATTTTCTTCCACTGCATCAAGGTGAGACTCTTTAGCAATTGATGCCTTGCTTTGTTTTATAGTTTTGTAGTTTTCTCTCACATCATTCGATATTGAAATTTTGACTCAGACACGAAATACGACCTCTGTGCTGCCATACTATTAATTTCGTTTAAGGAATTTTTCTCATATATCTCAAGTAGAAATTTTATTTTTAAAAACACTCTCTTAAACTTTCCTGATGCTTGAAATTACTCTTTGAGCCTTAAGTTTAATATCATGAACAACAGAGAGGCCCAAGAAATTACTTGAACCGGAGTTGGGTTTGCTAGAGATATCTCCTCTATGATGGGGAACACCCAATTCCCCTAAGGGGGATCCCATTACTTTCTCTCCCCCGATGCTGGTGCAGATGCATGGTGTTGTTGCAGCTCTGAGCTGACCTAGAAATTTCCCTATATCCCCAGACGATCATGGACCTCCATGTTGCTGCTACTGGTGCCCGAATTGAGCTCTAGAGAGAGCTGACGAGAAGAAGAGGGCTGTAAGGAAATATTGGAGACACATCCTTGGTTGGCTAAGTAACAATAATAAGCGGTTTTGTGCTTTGTATAAGACTATATTAAAAAATAAAAAAATAGTTTGTACACCAACTAACATACATATCTATATGGGGATATGCATGTGCAAAGGTGTGTACAAATCATCAAAGAATAAGTCTTCGCACATAAAAACGCATTCCACATTGTAATATTGAACATTTGTCTTGATATACATGTGTGGAGGTGTGAAAGCTATAATTATGCAGGATGTATGTCTGTGTTGAAGAGTATAATTAGATTTTATTAAATTAATAATTAACTTTCATTTTTAATATACGTAGATACATAAAAAAAACATTTTGTTAAGCATATGCATATGCATAACAATATTCTATTATTGATAGCTTTGATAGCTATTAGATTAAGTGTTTATTGTGCTGGTATATAGCTATGCTGAGGTACAAAAGCTATATGTGTGTGGACTATATGTCTGTGTTGAAGATGTATTTTATTTACTAAGTGCTCGTTGTGCGGGGATATACCTATGCAGAGGTGTAGAAGCTATATCTGTACGGAATACATGTTTGTGATGAAGATTTATAATTAAATTTTATTTTTGATATACGTAAATATGTATAAATCATTTTGTTAAGCATATGCATATTTTACTAAGTTTTTACTAAGTTTTACTCCACATTGAACACTTCATATTTTTGCTTATTTTTACAAAGTTTTATGCTAAATGTTTTTACTCCAAACACTTTACATTGCTTCCCACATATGCTAACTTCTCCATTAAACATTTCACTTATTTATTTACTAAGTTTTACTTCACATTGAACAATTTGTTTTTTGTTTTTGTTTTTTTTTACAATTTTTTATGCAAATTGTTTTTACTTATTTTTACTTTATTCTTATCATTGTTCTCTTTGCATAGGAAATAATGCTACCTTTTCTTATTATATGAATTATATTTCTAGAAAGAGTATTCATTATCTATGAATCTAGTTATATTAAGTTTCATATTTAAATATATATTTCCCACTCGATGACATATTTTCCAAACGGAAAGAACTAAGCTTCCATGCAACCTTGTTCATATTTGGTAAAAGTTGTACATATTTTATAAAATATATTTAAAAAACTAACCCATTTTGAAATTAATACTCTAATATTAATTAGAGTAATAAAAATATATATTAATAATTATACTTATATAATTATCTTCTTTTACAATAGCTAATATTAAGGAAATATTTTGAAATTAATAAATGAGATTAATTTAAATAAATTTATTAGTAACAACCATACTCACATAATTATTCTTCTTATTATCATAAAGATATCCCATAATTGTACATAATTGTACTTTTTATTATCATAGATATATTTATATAGAGTTATGATTCAAAGCACACGTTTGAATGAGAAAACTTGTTTTTCAATGGAGAGGTTGATGCATTTTCATAGGAAGATATATTAAAGGATTGTGAAAAATGAAAAAAATTATAATTAAATTTGGTGTTTACCTTGTGGGTGGATCATAAAAATACTTTGATAGTAAACATGCACTATAAGGAAAACACCTTCTTATGGAGGTTTTTCCGGAACCTTCCCTAAAAAATTATTCCTTATCTATTTATAGTGGAGGTTGTTAACAGAGGTGAGTGGCCAGAGGTTTTTGTGGAATTTTTTTTTCTAGTACGCCTTTGAGGTATATGCGCATCAGTGCGCACCTAAAACATACTACATCATTGGTTAAATGTTCAAACACACTGTCATTGTTTATAGTGGAAGTTGTTAACAAAGGCAGGCAACCAAAGGTTTTACAAAGGTTTTTTTTGGTGCACCTTTAAGGTATATATGCATTGGTGCATACATGAAAAATAAAGCACTATTGCGCCAATGTTCAAAAGCAACATCATAATTTATAATAAAAAATACACACACTGAATAAATTGCATTGTCATCGTTGAACATTACGCACCAGTGCGCCTCACTGTCGTCAGGCGCACCGATGTAGAGTAAATAAAAAAAATTACAAAACCGATTTTCATTGTTTTTTTTTTAACAGAAACGGTTCGGATTTTATATTAAACAAAAGAGTAAAAGATTCCCCAAGATACATAATGTAGAGTAGTGGAATCTATGTTCTTCTCCTGAAAAAAATGATTGTTTGTTGAATACTAAATATGCCGGTGAAACCATTCCAAAAGGAACTGATAATTTGCCACGTGAAAATGGCTACATAAGTGTACAAAATTAACAAAAAATTGCAATTCATAAAAAAAAACCTATCTAATGATTTTGCAAGACTACTGGATCCTCTTGAGGATTTGTTGGATATGATGTTGGATTAGCCTCTGGGTGGTGAATTCCTTCTGTTGGATTCGGCCAGACTGGGACTAATGCTGGCGCAAAAGGAGCCAAAGGGTGTTCATTGCTTGCTATTGAGTGGAAGGTTGAAGGAATCCTTGACCCAACTGAGTCATTAGAATTCACTGGTTGTTGAGGATGAATTAAAAGATTTACCAGTTGTTGCACCATTTCTCCAATTTTCCTTGTATTTATGTTGATCCCTCGAAGTGCAATTGCTAACTCTTGGTTGTTCTCGAGTTCTTGTTGGTGCAATTGACCCTGCAAATTGCTACTTCCTCCCGCAACCCCTGATTTTCCCTTTGAAATTCTCTGAGCTGAGAGTTTGTTAGTTCTTCCATGCACATGATGTCCACATGTAGAGAGAGAAATGTTTCCCTCAATTCCTCTGAGACATAGGTCGAGAAAGAGCAAGGAGCTCTGGATCTCCACCACATGATGGTGAGATAGCATAGAGTCAGGTTTCCCTGTATTTCATTGTATAAGTGTAGGATTAAAGAAGAATGGGACAAACTGTAATGCAAACAGAGTGTCCTTTATTTCACTGTAGAAGTGAAGAATGTAGGCATGAGAAGCCATAATTGTGAGGGAGAAAGAATATGCGTACTCTTGATGGAACAAGGAAGCAAAATAACCCATGAGCCGATGAGAGTTTACATAGGGGAGAGCGAGGGAGGTAATGACATGGGAACTGGGAAGGGCATCATAGAGTACGAGTGAAGAACCAAGAGTTTAATAGGGGGAACAGGAGGCAAAGAGGGTGGCATAGGGAGGATGAGGGGAGACACGTGGATAGGAGGAAGGAGACGCGTGCTGAGAGGGGG
>JASDQU010739580.1:27111-37139 GCA_032191745.1 Picea mariana | reverse complement strand
GTTTAAAAAGGATAGGACCAAAATTGTGAAGATAAGCTGACATAGTTGGTGTAGGTTAAGGGAGCTAAGAATGCAAGGAAATTTGGTTGATATAGAGTTGGCCATGTTCTATGTATTTTTATCACTTAGCTAAGCGATCAAATTCTTTATTCTGAGAGCGAAGGATATGAAATAAATGGATTTTGGGGAAATGTCGTCTCAAAGATTTAATTCGTGTGTGAATACCACTAGTGAGCTAAGTGGGAGAGGTTGAAATTTCAAGAAGTTCCCTTATAACTACTTCAGAATCTCCAAGCACAGTGAGGGCTTGGATGTTTCTTGAGTGTGCAATTTGGAGTCCCATGTAAGTGTCAAGACTTTCTTATTTATTATTAGTGGTCTTCCCCAAACCCCAGGAAAAATATTCTATCTTTTGTCCATCAGAGTTGAAGACGACTCCCCCCACACCTGTCGCCCCTGGATTACCTGTTTCCGCTCCATCAAACAAAATAATTGAAGAGGATTGTTGTCTTTTCCATTGAGGAAATTCATTTTCATAGAGACAAAGTTTCCAATCTTGCCTTTTAATTTCTTGTTGCAGGGGTGAGGGGAGGGTTGTGGGATAGGGTCCCATAATGTATTTGATCCAATATTCTTCACTCTGTTCCAGGGTGCCTGCCATGTCAAATCTGATTGCTTTGGTCATGAAGACTTAAAATACCAATCCATATACTTTAGAAAATATGCCCTGCAAAAGAGGAAGCTTTTCACGAAAAATGGCCTGATTACGAGCAAGCCAGAGTTCCCAACATATGAATTTGGGGACTTGTCTCCATAGGAGAGTGAACTATATCTTGTTTTTGAAGCTTCCAACATATATTTGTTTCCAAGAGATGAAAATATCATTCCAATTCTCGAGGTGAGGGGGGGGCAAGAAAGAAGGAGTTAAATAAGATTTCAAAGTTGAGAAGAGAATGGACACTCAAGGAAAAGATGGGAAATAGACTTGGACGCTGAGAGGCAAAAGGGGCAAGGTGAGGGACCATGAATTCCATGTTTTTGAAGGTTTTATGTTGTTAGAATTTTACCATGAACCAACAACCAACAACCAACAATTTTTTTTTACTTTAGGCAGTGAGGGACCAGACCAAATTTCTTTCCAGATTTTGGATGTTGGGGGTCGCTGGTTTTCATATTGCAAGAGAGAATATCCGGCTTTGACAGAAAATGTTTTTGAACCCCAACTATAGGAGTCGTGTAGGGATTGATGGGAGGGAGTGCATTCGGATAAATTATTGAAAAAATTGGAAATTAAAGGTCTAAGATGATAAGGAGTGTTCAACGGTTTCCACTTTGTCCAGTCCCCATCATAGTTCCAGTGGTAGAAATCCTTGAGAAGGAAGAGGCCCTCTGAGATGAACTAGTATGTTAGGGGGCAGAGAGATTCTTGACTATTCTAAGGGTCGATATCCAAGATATGGTTGGTCTAGACATTTATGTGTGCTCCATTTATCAGAGCTAGGAGAGCTTTGACTTGATAAGGGGGAAGGCATTTTCAAGGAGACACCAAATAGGAGAACCAGGGAGAGGGGAAGTGGGGGCATCAAGACAAAGTAACCTTGAGGAGTTGAAATACTTGGTTATTGGAGATATTTTCCATCAATCTGTAGTTCATGTTATTAGACGCCAAGCAATATTTTCTCCCAAATAAGTGTTCATTATACTTGGATCCATGATAGAAAGTCCACCTTTGTTGAGAGGTTGACAAACTTGTTTCCATTTAAGAAGGTGGAATTTTTTGGTATTTGTTTTCCCTCCAGCCTAAAGGAATCTCTAGAGCGCTCTAGAATTTTTTTCCAGAGTGCATTTTGGGGCTAGAATACTAGAACACTAAAAAATAGAGAGTGAGGAGAGTACATATTTGAGGAGAATTGATTTCCCACCTGGATTCAACCAACGACCTCCCCAACTTTGATTTCTTGCAAGAATTTTGTCAATTACTTCCTGCCAGGCCAAGGTTCCATAAGAGTTTAGAAAGATTGGAATTCCTAAATATTTGAAGTAGTTATAGGTAGTGATAATAGGAAATCCAAAAATTCTGGCAATTTTCTCTTTGATGTGATCTGGGATGTTCCACCCATAGATCCTGCATTTAGCTGAATTCAATTTTCCTCCAGAAGCCGATAGAAAGGAGCCAAGAGTTTTCTATAAGAGTATATCAATGTTTATAGTGGCTGCCCCCAAGAGTAGTGTGTTGTCTATAAACTGAGAGTGGTTTATTTCCTTGACCCCTCTCGCAATAATAAGCCTCGAGAGTCTACCCTTTATTCTTTCATATTCTAGTTTTCAGCTGAGAGAATCAACTAGAAGAATGTATAGGAAGGGGGAAAGGGGGCATCCTTGATGGAGTCCTTTGTTGTCCTTGAAAAATTGCAAAGGTCGCCCATTTATTAAGGGAGAGATCCAAGGAGAGACAATGCAAGATTTGATCCAACTGATGAAAATTTCAGAAAACCCATAAGATTTTAGGAATGAGAACATGAAAGAATGTTTGACACGGTTTAAAGCATTCACCATATCAAGTTTGAAGACCATTCTTGGGGATTTTCTTTTTTGCTGGGGTGTATGGCCTCTTGTACAAGCACGATATTGTTTGTAATATGTTTGTCCTTTAGAAAGCCACCTTGATTTTCTGAGATTAGTTTTGAAAGCAAGGGCTTTAGATGATTTGAAATGATCTTGGTAAGGATTTTATAAGAGGAATTACATAGGGAGATGGGGCAGAAACAAGATAAATTGGAGGCGTTGGAGTCTTTGGGAATAAGAGCTAGAAAAGTGGAGTTTGTAGCTCCTCCAATTTTCTACTTTTAGAGGGTGTAGTTCAACATTTTCCTTAAATATCATTTGATGATGGCCCAAAAAGAATGGTAAAATATGATTGGAAATTCGTCAGGTCTAGGAGATTTGTCAGGGTCCATGTCCCAAACTACTTTGACTATTTCTTCTTCTGTTATCTCCCTGACTAATTGATTTTTATTGGAATATTGGCTAGCATGTATAGAACTTCTTCATTTGTTCCTTCATTTCTTGGTTGTTGATATAAGTTATTGAAGTGATGGACGGCCTCTTCTTTAACTTGATCAACAGTATTGATATGTTGGCCAACATTTGAAAGAATGGAAGTAACTGTGTTTTGTTTCCTCTGAGTCCGAGCTTGTTTGTGGAATCAGTATGTGTTTGAGTCTCCCGCTTTTATCCAGAGGCTTTTGGATTTCAATCTCCAATGTTCTTCTTCTTTGCGTAAGGAGTGATGAAGTTGATGATGAGATTCTTTTTCTTGATTTTAGAAGTGATTCGGTGTCTATCTCTTCTTCTAACTGGAGTTGAAATTTCACGAGTTGATCTATCTTTTCTTTCCTTTCTTGTTGTGGTGGGATAAAGAAAATTTTCACCCAATCTTTGAGAGATATTTTGACCTCTTTAAACTTACTTTCCCAAATATAATTCAGGGACCCAAAGAAGGGGGCGGACCACACATTTTAAATAATTAAGGGGGTAGCAGGGTTTTTGATCCAGAGACGGTTAAAGAAAAAGGGGAGGGGACCTAAATTTTGAGGGTTTTTGAAGTTTAGGGAGATTGACTTGTGATCATAAACAACAGATGAAGGGATATGAGAGGAAATGTCTTGAGGGGAGAGAAGGTAATTTCTGATGATGAGGAAGAGATATAGATAAGATGATATATGGAAGAGGCTAGATCATCTATTGTTCCAAGTATACTTTCCTTTGGATGGTTTGATGTCTTGCAGATCCCAATCTATGATTAAATCAATTAGATTTTCAGAGAAGGGGTATCTAGTTTTACTGCCTCCTTTTTTTTCCCCTGAATTGAGGTGAGTATTGAAATCTCCACCTATTATGCAAGAAGATAGATAGATGGTGTTTTTGAGCATGGTAAGGGATTTCCATCAAGCCATTTTTTCCTTGTAGGAGTTGTGCATGTAGACATTGATTACTGAGATGATATTACTATTATCCTTATTTTTAAGAACTGTTCGAAGCCAACTTTGAGTTTCTAGAGTTACCTCGAGAGTCTAGATTTGATTGTCCCAGAGAGTTTCTATGCTGCCAAGGGCTCCTAGAGAGATTATGGATGATCCAACGGTGGTTTTGAAAACCTTTTTTTCGTTTCTAGAATAATTGATGCCTCCATTTTGGTTTCCTAGAGGAGGATTACTGAGGGGTTGGCCATAGTTTTGAGATCTCTTAGGGCTTCATAATTGACTTTGCTGCCAAATTCCCTATAGTTCTAGGAAACAATATTCATTGACAGGGGGTAGAGGAGGCCCGACTACCATGAGTCGGGAGGTCCGTTCCTTTAGTTCTCCTTTTCATGTTGAAGTATACATAGAGTTTTATATCGAATGTTGCTTGTCTTGTGCCTTTTATTTTGATGTTGTTTCTTCTCTGACTTATTTATTTGATCTTTGACCATAATTTCTAGGTTTTTTTGGTGGGAGTTCTCCTTCCTACACTTCCTGGTTGTGTTGTGATTTTAAGGGGGGTTCTTCATTTACTTGCTGCTCCACTTCTTGTGTGTCTTCCTTGGAAGTCTTTTCTTCATTCGAATCTTATGCTATTTTTTCTATAGTTGGGGAAGAAAAGGAGATATGATACAACACAGGCGTTGAAGGAGGGTTTTTCTTTGATGAGGTTTTTCCAAGCGGTTTAAAGGAATTTTGGTTGGGTAAGTGGGGGATGTTAGAGGGGTTGGGAGCATCGTTTTTAGGGGGGAATTTGGGAGGAGGGTTTTGATGAGAGGGCCCTAGATTGGGGATAGATCCTGAGGACCCAGCTAGAGCTTGATCCTTTACCATTATTTTCTTTCTTTCTAACCTGTTGCCAACCTTCCTCTTGTTGTGTTGCATCAGCTTCTTGAGTTTGTTTGTTACTGGGACATTTTTTAGAAAAATGACCATATTCATGAAAAGACTTACATTTGAATGGGAGATACTCATAATCTAACTTCTGAATGTAGGTCCAATCATCTAACTTTAACTTGATTGCCTCCAGGAGCCCTTTTTCTATATCTACTTCAACATAAATCCTAGCATAGGAGTACATACTAGTTTTGGGTTTATCCCTATCAATGAATTTTCCCAAACTGTTACCTATACGTTTTAGAATTTCATCACCCCAACAATGAAAAGGAAAGTGGGGAAGTCTCACCCAAACTTGGATAGCTGAGGTAATGCCATTTTTCTGGGTCAAAATACGGTGTCCATTTATTTAGGTATAACCCTCTTGGGCCAAAGACGTAAGGACTATTTCTGAAAATGAGATCTCTATTTGTATTGTGATAAAAATAAAAAATATAGAAGCCCTTACCACAAAAGAAGTGATTCATGCGTCCCTGTACCATGGATGCTAGTTCTGCTCAATCCAAAGATCAATCTGATGAGGTGAAGGACATAACCCCATGAAATGACCTACAAGTTCTTTGGAGGAAAATTAAAGATCCTTTCTTCTAGTTGCAATACACATGATCATCACTTCAGGGATCTGCTCCAATTTTTTCACGAATTGGGAGGTGCTGGGGCATGTGGGAGGGTTTCCTAGTGAACCCACAAGTGCCTTGAAAGATACAACTTTGTCAAGGAAGTTTAAGGGAAGATCCAGGTTAGGGAATGAAAAATCCATGGAAAGGTTGAGAGAGGGGGTTGAAACGGGGAAGCGATGGGCTATGGTTAAAAAAGATTTGTTATTGTGGGAGAATTTGTGAAAGAAAAAATGCACTTGGAGCCATACCGATTTTCATTGTTACGGTGCATCCCGTGCTTCCAAACTCTCAAGAAAGAACTGATGCTCACCTTCCTTCCTATGACGCCCTATTTCTAGTGCTGTACACCGACTTGGATAGCTCCATTGGTATATTCCACACATTTCAAAATTTTAGAAATTACCATGAATTTTCATTTCCTCTCAATGGTGCAACCATGCCTCCTCGAGACATAAGAGGTTAGGTAAATTATTTATTACCTTTCTATTTTTATTTTCATCTAATCAAAATTTCAATTTAGCTTGAAATTCGTCATTTGTTTCAATTTTTTTCCAATTTCGTGCGGTGTGCATTAATGCTTTGGTGCACCCCAAAGAGGTGCGTACTGTGTGAAACTCATAGTGAGCACCACCACTAGTGCATCTCATATATGTATGCATTGGTACCATTCAAGCAAGATCAAAACGATAAATTATACAAACAAAGTGGTGCGTCCTTCGAAACTCCCTGCAATTGGATCACAATTGGATTTGACCCACACTGGTACATTTCACATAATTAACCACATCACTAGCTTAACGATTTATAAAATATAACATAGTGGTGCACCCATTTTAATCAACTGCACTAGTGCGTACATGAAACATAAATAATCCGCGCAACACTGTTCAAAAGCACTGCCATACTTTATAATAAAAATACACACACAAAATAAATCGCATCCATGTTGTTGAACATTATGCACCTATGCACCTCACTTTCATCATGCACACCATGATAGGGTAAATAAAAAAATAATTACTAAATTTATTTTCATTGTTATAGTGCATCCCGTGCTTCTAAAATGTCAAGAAAACATCGGCGCTCACCATCCTTCCTAAGATGTCCTATTTTTGGTGCTCTACACCAACTTGGATAGCTCCATTGATATATTCTACACATTTCCAAATTTTGGAAATTACCACAAATTTCAATTTCTTCTTAATGGTGAAACCATGCCTCCTCGGGACATAAGAGGCCAGGTGAATTGTGTTACCTTCCTATTTTCATTTTCATCTAATCAAAATTTGAATTTAACTTGAAATTTGACATTTTTTTTCATTTTTTTTCCAATTTCATGCGGTGTGACTGAATGCTTCAGCTCACCCCAACATAAAGGGTAATGTGTTGAATTCATAGTGTGCATTGACACTAGTGCGTTTCATAGATATGTATGCACCAATTCCATTAAGGCAAGATCATTGCGATAAATTATAGAAACAAAGTGACACATTCTTTGGAATGCCTCACAACCGATGCATAATTGACTTCGACCTGTACCGATACACTTCACTTAACCAACGACATCACTAAATTAATGATTTATAAATTTAACTTTGTGGTGCAACCATTTTACCTCAACGCATCGGTACTATTTTCATAAATGCACTGGGACATATATTTCTCAACTTGGCATAGTGGGGCGTCTAATTGGATGCATTGTTCCCGGTGCTCTATCCTTTACAATGCACCGCAGAAAAAACAATGTCGGTGGTCCACTATCATGGTGGCATTAGTGCATTAATAGTAACACATCACACCACTTCAATGATGATAATGAAATTTAACTTAGCAGTTCCCATCAGTCCAAAAATGCACCAATGTTATAAAGGCAATGACATTGAGGTGAATTTGTAATAACCAATTAGAGAGGTGCAACTTAGTAGATGCACCACTGCAATTCGTGGCAGTGTGATTATAGTCGTGGCACACCGATGCGTAAATGTTAAACGTATGCACCATGACATGTTTTAAAAAATAAACATCAAGGTTCATCATCTATAAAGCCCCATTAGTGGTGTGTTATTAATACAATGTACCACTAGACATCATGTTGGTGCTCTAGTAGAACTGACACATCGATGCTTTCAGTTTAACAAAGGGCACCATGAATTTGGGCATTATAAATTTTAGTGTTGTGGTGCATCTTTGTTAATGAAATGAAATGGTGTGTTTAAAAGCACTGAATCGACGTGGTTAAAAGAAATAAGCTGATGTGGAGCACCCCATGGGATGCACTGTTGGGTGGTGTTGTTTGTATGATATAGTGCATCGACTTCGGGGCTTACGTTCTATTTGTAGCTCACCAATTTCTTTTTAAGAGTTTTTTGCAAAAAAAATAAATTTGGATTTTTTTAAATACACGTCATTTATATATGTATTTGTTTTATAATTTCAATTTATTTGATCTATCTGTATGCGTGTGTGTGTCTGTTCCTAAAAATATTTATATGTGAATTAGAGAGGAGGAGGAGCGACAATAGGTTGAGACACACACATTTGTGCATGATTGGGAGGCCAGAGAGAGGGAGTTGTTCCTTCACCCTGTTTCATAGCCGGCATAGGACCTTTTGATGGATATTGGCCTCTTGAAGTTTTATTAGGAGGGTACATCTCTTAGGGGGAACTCTTTGTTGTTACAACAATTGATCCTTCGCTGGGATCATGTGAGACATGGGTTCATGGTCGGTCCTGATTTGTGGTATCATCCCACGAAAGATGATATATTTCATAATTGGGTTGTCTAGGAGGGAGGAGTATTTGCCCCATTTTACTTCTCTATCGCCTCGTGTTGTAGGAGATACCTAGATATCATATGTGCAGAGATTTTCCAGTCCACAAGTTCTTTCGACTTTAGAGTTCCAAGTTCTTGATGGTCAAGTGTGGATATCTTCATTTGAGAGACATGACATTAGGTGTTTGTGTCTTATCCTCTCGTCACTGTTACAATATAGCTCTAATGGGCAGCACATTAGTTACTATATGTTATATTATGTAGATAGTTTATTGTATATGCGTTGATTGATTAGGCGGGAAGATGTTTTTTTGAGACAATTTTCTCGTGCATTAGATCACTACCACGTTGTTTTTTCAGAGATAGGATTCTTCCCATTCACGTCATATTTATATATACTATTATTTGAGAGGGTTCATGCCACTCACCCAAAAGTACCTCTCTTTCCTGCTAGCCCTATGTTTGATGCACATATGCGCATGCGGGGGAAGTTGATTCCGAAGAGGGCCCAGTATGAGTTTCCCATTCTTTTTATCGATAGGGAGGTATGTGATTTATTAGCTAGCGAGGAAAATCCTATCCTCGATATTGCAGAGTACCTGTACATGAGGATGGATTGGAGAGCATGTCCAAACATCCAATTTGTAGAAGAGGAGCCAATAGATGAGAGATTTAATATTATCGTTATGTTTTGATCAATCTATTAGCACATTTTTATTTCTTATTTAATGCACATGTAATTTATTGTAAAATTTTGTTTCAATTATTTTATTATTATTATCTATTCTTTGGCAGATATCAACACATATGTTGTAGATACTCCTCCCCAACGTGAGGATGAGGTGATGAAGGAGGTAGAGGACTAGCCTCCAATAGTACATAGACCCAACATGCACATAGGTCATATATGAGAGTCTAGCTAGAGCTGGAGGATCAACTATGTTGTGTCATAACTAGACATGGAGTGGTACCCACACTTGTTAGAGAGATATTATGAGTAGAGGATCTCTCTACTATATGGAGGCATTTTCATTGTGACATGATGATGTTGATGCGTCATATTGTTGGTGTCGTCAACCTCATCAAGATGTTGAGAGGTGTTTCTCATCATCCCACTACATCTATCTCATCAACAGAGCCAACCACATCATCTACTCCAACACACGGTCCTCCTCCTACTCCTAATTCTCCTTCACATAAGTTGATTGCACCATCTATCGATCCTCATGCTTCCCCTCCACATGTGTTTGAACCTACATCCATTTATAATTCTCCTTCTCCTCCCGCTCCTCTTGCTTCCCCTCCACATGTGTCTGAACCTCCATCCATGTCTGATCCTCCTCCTCTTGCTTCCCCTCCACATGCATCACCATATTCTATTGATAGTTCCCCGCCTCCTCCACTTGTGTCACCATGCACCGATCATTGTCCTTCTCCTAGTCCACATGTGTCATCATCCACCGATCCTCCCCCCTCCTCCTCTTCCTCCACATGCATCACAATATTTTTGATGCTTTGGACAATATGTTCACATCAGGTACCATTGCACATGTTCATGATATTGATAGAGAGACATTTGATAGTGAAATTTTGTTGACATTGATTTATGAGATAGTTTTTCTTGATAGAGGCTCCACCTTTGCTAGCAAAGACAATGATGCACCTAGATTTGGTGGTGGACCTAGCTAGTAGTGGTATCGATTGACATTTATATTG
>JASDQU010739580.1:0-10245 GCA_032191745.1 Picea mariana | reverse complement strand
GACCACCGAGATCCTCCTGGATCAACAACGTCCACAATGGAAATTTTTTGTATGGATGAAGACGTGGCATATCCCACATGGAAAATTTCAAATGTTTCATAGTAGATGATTAATGAAATCAATGGCTCAAATCATCCCTCTCCAGGAGATTGACAACCCAGATTTATCTCAGATTGGGTCAAAATTTCCTAAATCGAAGTGGGTTGTGATCGGCAATGGAAAAGAAATTTCCTATCGAATATGTTTAAAAAACAACATTTTCTTGGCAATGTGAAGGGTCATTTCCATCATTGTCTTTGCATCGACACCTTGAGATTTCTTCACATCGATGCCCTTAAACATCTTTTCCATGGGCATTCTAAAAATAATTTCTATTCGCTCTCTAAAAATATTTCCCATCAACACCTTGAAAAACTTTCATGGTGTTGTGTGTTAGGGACCTAACCTCCCTAAATCCTCACGTAGGTAAAATAATATATTTTCCATGTAATAAAGGTCGACATTAGTTAATAAGGCCTATTTAATAAATGTGAACAAGTCAATGTAAGAAGACCTAATAGAAGCTTGCGCTTCTAGAAATATATGTGTCTAGAATGTTCGTTAGAAGATAAAATTAGTATAAATAAGAGTAGGAGGCATGAGAAATAATTTTCTTGAGAATTGTTGTAATAGAGTGTTGCTATGTTGGATTTTTCCCCCTCGAAGAGGCATGTGAACATTGCTTTCTATCAATAAAGGTATCATTTTTGGTATTGTGCTTCTCTACATTATGTTGTTTCGTTGGTATTTTCTGCGATATTTCTTTTTTTTTCTTATTATAATAGATCCGGTACCTAAGAAGTGGTATCAAAGCACTTTCCTCTGCGGAAACTGTGGAAAAAAATTTCAGGGTAGAGATGTGTACTATTGACATCTTTAAATCACATATATTTGTTGTTCAATGAGTAAAACTGCAATGGGGAAGACTACGCAGGAAATACATACGGTTTCATGAGGTTGTCTAGAAACCAACGTTTCACCTTGTTGGAAATCGTTGTAACACTTGTTAGTACCCTTCGAGTAGTATCGCATCAGACAAAATCTATACATGGCCATCACTTCTACGTACTATCAGGTAATTATCGGGAGTCTCTTGAAACCATCCCTATATCATTCGATTGATCGCCTGACTGTAATGACACCGAGAAAAACACTCAGGAAGATACTCTCTAATACCTAGGTAATCGGGTAGTACGACTAAGGGTATGATCGAGCCTCATAAGTTGGTTCCCTGTGATATTGGTTCAAGTACTACTATTGGATCCTGCATGTATATCAGAGAGCTATAGCACAAGGCAAACCCTTGTTTGTAGGAACCCTATAAAACCTAACCCTTGGGAAAGAAACAGAACAAAAAAGAAACATATGAGGTATATTGTCGTGCAACCCTGACTCATGCATTTTGGTTGTGAAATTCCTACAGAATATTTTCTATTAACAATTTGGGTCATTCGTCACTGCAAAATTCTTGAGGCCAGAGTATAACTTTGCAAAACTAAAAAAAAAATAGTATAGTGGTCTCATCGGCACTCTTATTTGGGACCTATCCCATTGGATTCCTCTCTTCGCTCTGAACATCGTTGTACCTATCATTTTTAAGCCTTCTTTTTCCCATGGACTTGACCCCCTTTCCAACACCCTTATTTGGGACCTATCTCATTAGATTTCACCCTTCGACCTGATCCTTGTGGTACCTATCACTTAGCAATTTTTTTTTTGGACCTACCCACCCTTCCCTACACCCTTATTTGGAACCTATCCCATTGACTTCATCTCTTTGCATTGATCATCATGGTATCATTCATGAGTAATCCCTTTTCTATGCAGACCCACGTGCCCCTTTCCCTCCCCAATGACCCACACCTGCAACCAAGACTGGGATGCTTACATCTCTGCATTGGAAAAAATCAATGAAAAAAATTGGAATGATATCTCTGACCTTACTTCCAACATTGCTAGCGTAAATTCTTGGCTCACCCCACTAGAATCACTTCCTGCATCAATGCACCACTTGACTACAATCTGTCATCAATCCCAAGAAGGAGTGCACAACTTGACCACACTATTTAATCAAACCCAAGATCCTCTCTCTTTTGCACCACCTTATAACCTTGAAGGCATTGAATCTTTTGATTCTACATCCTTTCATTCCAACCACTTTTAGTGTGACCTGCATCTTCTTAGAGTGGAGGTGAACAAATTTGATGGCTTATATCCCACGGGATGGGTCACTCAAATGGCACACTATTTCTCTTTTCACGACAATACTGATGAGTTGGCTAAGCTTTGTTATGGTTTTCTCTATCTAGATCCTCAATGATGGAAATGGTGGCTTGGACACTATTTGTTGCAGATATTTATGAATGCGTTGACACTTACACCCACCATTTAGGTCATTTAACCAAGTTGAAACAATCAAGCACAATGGAAGACTTTATAACTACCTTTTAGCACTTGGATTTTCGTACAGAGGGCACGTCAAATGCCTTTTTTTGGGAATGCTTAAGTAGTGGCCTTAAGTATGAAATTCATCCTCATGTCCTAATGGCTCGCCCCTGAACCTAGATGGAAGCTACTAAACAAGCTAAGGAAGCACAAAATTTTGTCTCCTCCCAAACCAAAAAACCTTCTTTTCTTCCTCAACATAAACCCTCAAATTCCCCCCCTCCTACCCCTCCACTCAAGATCCATAAATTGACCTAGGAAGAAATGGTTGAACACCAACTCAAGGGTCATTTCTATAATTGTGATGACAAATATTTTATGGGGCACAAGTGTAAGGAAAAAAATATTTTATGGCCATATTTGAGTATATTTCTAACGAAAAAGTAGAGGGTTCCCCTGTGGCCAAGCTACCTCGGTCAGTTGATCCTACCCCTCCCTATGATCCACCAGAATTTGAACCAGTCATTTCACTGAATGCCCTAACTGGCTTCTCTGCTCCCCAAAACCTCAAGTTAATTGGATACATTAAGCATTGGAAAGTCATCATCCTAATTGACAGTGGGAGCACCCATGATTTTATTCATCGTCACATTTCCCAAGAAATTAATTACTACATCTGTGTCATCAATAATTTTCAAATCATGATTTCCAATGGTGGTTCCATGAAATGTTGGGGGCATTGTGAAAATTTATACCTCCAAATTAGCTAGTACAACTTAAAATCTCATATGTTTTCTATCGAAATAGGCGGTTGTGACATTATGCTTGGTGTGGAATGGTTACATACTCTTGGCCCCATCCTCATGTATTTTAAGGAATTAACCATGAAATTCCAATAGAAGGGACAACAATATAAGTTCCAAGGCATCACAACATGATCCCCTGATATCATTAGTTCCCATAGAATGGAAAATATCCTCAAGAAATGTCATTCAGGCATTATTTCCCAACTCCATTCCATCAAAAAAATTGAGACCCCTTCAATGCATCCTGACATCCAATATATATTCTCCCAACACCAAGTTTTTTTTACCACTCCCCATGGACTTCCCCCTTCCCGTGGTGTTCATGATCATTCCATTCCTCTTGTTCTAGTCATTATTCCTCCCAATGCTCATGCTTATCATCATCCCTTTTCCTAGAAGAATGAAATTGAGACAAACTTTCAAGAATTTCTCAAAGCAGGTGTTATACGTCCTAGTACCATCCCCAATTCTTCTCCTATGGTCATGGTACTCAAGAAAGAAGGAACTTGGTTCATGTGTCCTGACTTTCGCACCCTCAACAAACTCACCATATGTTACACATCAAAATTACTCACTTTGATGATGTCTCATTTTCGTTATCGCAAGTGTCGCAAGTGTTTCAAAAATCATACTGTCGTCTTGCCTATATCTCATCGCGAACGACACCATAGGAACACTTGAGATACCCTTTAATACTAGTTAAAAGAAGGAAATACATCATTTGGAGAAGAGTACAAACTTTTACCTTAAGATGTTACCATCACAAAATCATTTTTTGAGATCAGCACTCCCCTTCCTACTTGTAGGGAGCACTAGCGCCCCTTTGCCTCTTTGCAGGGAACGCTGCAACGCTCTGTGGACCACTTTGAGGGAGCACCGAGGTGTTCAAAAAATCATGGGGCAAGTCCCCCTTATCTATGAATTCAGATGAGAAATATCCAAGTCAATTTGGCTCAAATCCAAGACCAAGGTTGGATCTAAGGGGAGTTCCACAACTGATGGAGTAATATCCTCAACTTATCCCAAGAATATCTAAGATTTTTAGGCCTCTCAAAGCCTATATAAGGAGACACTCTCATGGTGAAAGGGAGAGAATAGTCAGTGAAAATTATTGTCATTTTGATTGTAGATCATTCGAGCAAGGGGTTGGACAAGCAGAGCTTGGTGAGGCTGCTACATCTGCATTTACCCTTTGTAAGCACCTTATTTTATTCTCATCAATACATGTGCTTGGCCTGTTTCCTTAAATATTGTGTACATTTGCATGAGCTTGTCTTTTGAATAAATCTAGTTTCAAACTAATCATGGTAGAATAGGAAGTATGCTTTGCCTTTGATGTTTATTGGATTGTAGGACTCATTGAAGGACTTGGAGATCAAGTTCAACTTGGACTAAGTGAGGACAAATGTCGTAAAACGGTACTCATATTTCCTTCCTCTTCTCTATTGATTAGCTTAGCTATGTTTAAAGGAAAGTCAGTGTTCAAAGTTAGCACTTTTCTATCTTGGTCATAGAGGTCTAAGATCCAATAGGGAATTCACCTGTCCGCAAGGGAATTTTCCTACAACATAAATTGGCGACTCCATTGGGGATCAAAGATTTCAGTTTTGGTTTCCTTCCTTGATCTTTTTTAGTGTTTTCCTGCCTTTAGATCCTATACATTGTGGTTTTTTGGTTTGTGTTTGTGTTGTTGGCCTTGATTTCATCTTACACATATTGATCTTCAAGTTTTCCTAAGTTGCATGGTTTCTGGATTAAAATTATTTATTTTCAGACACCAACACTCCCTTACATTTACATCTAGAGTGCTAGCACTCCCCTACAATTCTTTACAGAGAATTCCAACGCTCTGGTACCCTTTACACCAGAGCGTTGATTTTATTCTCTTTTGAAAATTTTCGGGGATACCTTTCTGGTGCAATTTTTGGTTTTTTGATTTGCTCAATATTGTTGCTATCAAGATGTGGCTTCTGTAAAGCTTGCGTACATTTGATTTCCAAGGGGTTTTGACGTTTTGTTTGGTTTTTAAAAGATATTGACATCATTTTTCTTTTTTTTGAATTACTCTTCCTCTTTGAGATATGGAGTCAGTTTGATACTTTCTCATTTATCTAATTGCATGAAAGTTGTTACAAGGAGGTTCAGAAATCTATGTATTGTTCCATTTGATCTTTGAACTCATCCTTCCAAGCAATTCCTCTTGTTTGAGTTTTGGTTTTCTTTTTGAAAATTTGGTTTTGTTTTTGCTTCTTATTAGATCATAATGAGAGTGTGCTCTTTGTTTATGTGATGTTTGCTTCCAAATTTCTTACAACTTGCAAAAAGTGAAATATGGTTGGCATAAGAAGCTTTGAATCAAGTTGATTATAATTCACATTTAAACAAAAATAATTTTCACGATTGTCGTTTGGATACTAGGATCATTTTCTAAATAGTTTAGCATTGAATTGGATTTTTGATTCAGAACAATTGCGTGAAGTTTCTGCTTTTTTGTGTTTGATAGTGAAAAGAAAATTTCTTCTCCTTCCCTTAAATAGAAATTCATTGAAAGAAAAGATTGCTTATCATTTTTGTTATGAATTTTGGGAATCGAGTCATAATATCATCAGTTTCACTCTCATTCACCTCTGAGTAAATAACAACCACAAAAATCAATGCTAATTAAAATCGATCGAGAAACTTTTTATTTTTAGATTCCTCCACCAACATTAGACTAGGATTAGCGCTTTGGATTAGGCTATGAGTAAAACTCTCCAAAGCATTCAAAACAAACATTAGCATCTTGTGATAGGAGAGAAAATCCAATTTTCATTTAAGCTTTCTGGGATCCCCCTCTCACACGGGGGTTACACACAAGGTCGCATTCAAAAGAGCTATGGAGATTATCCCTCTGTGGTTTGATTGTTCGTAGTAGTTAGATTGTATATCGGGGTTTCTTCTTGAGGTTCAACTGTCTTCATTTGGTATTAGTGCTTCATGAATTTTGAATCCATTCGGGGTCCTCTAGAGTTCTATCGATCCACTTGTCATCAGTTCCTTCGAAGGATTTCGGACTTGTTACCCTGCCCATACGTTCGGACTAGATTCTCGATTGTACCCACCTAGGGGCTGAATGCGAGTTGGTTTCCTTAGTAGACATAATATTTAGGGTCTTTTACACAAGGTGACGGTGAAGGGAATTATTTGTTGTACCTGGAACAGATGGTGGTCAAACTCACTCGGGCTCCTTTGAGGGTAAATCCACAATTATTGCGTGGAATCTTGCACTAAGGCGTAAGTCCGTTAAGCAGGTTGCCATCATAACTGTTCCACCCACTTATGTCCTAGCCCCTTCTTGACTTGATTACACGATGTTGGATTTCATCACCAACTAGTACGGTCATCGAAAGAAGGTTTGTTTGTTTTTTGGTTTTCTTATATTTTTTTAGCATGTGTTGTTTTTTTAACAATTCTTAAAAGTTGAGCCTGTAGAAGATAAAGGCATTTTTCAGTCACGTAGGATGAAAGGGTTTCCTCTGGAAGAAGGATACCAACCCTTACCTCCTAACTCACCAGAAGACACCTACCGTGGAGAGGTAGAAAATCATTCTGACGCTAGGAGTGTTGCTACTCCTTTGTTAGAAAATCTAGAAAGAGATTTGGTTACGGTTGAAAATCCCACTCCTCACACTACACCTGTATCGACATCTCCTATCGAACCACTCTTTCTTCAATTGGACTCACTCGATAATGTTATAGAAGAACACGTCCCAGGTTTACCTGAGAGGCCAGTTATCGAGACATATATGGGATCCACGGAACCATTTTTTGGTGATGACTATCAGACTCCTATTCATCCTACAACCGCAGTAGATACACATCACACACCTGCTCATTCTGTATGGAGGACTCCATCAGGGCGTGATCTTTACGAGACTTCAACTGCTACCCCCACTTTTACACATTTTCCCTCTATGGCCCCACATGTTCCATAGGATCCTGTTGGAATGTCTTTACACTAGAGAATGCAGGCCCTTGCCACACATACACACTCAACTGCAGAACATATCCCGACTAGGGGGCACCCACCATCTAGTGGATCGATCCCTTCTGGAGGACATCCATCTTATAGCGGGCCTACCCCTCCAGGTGGATAGCCACCTTTTCATGTTCCTTTTGGAAGACAACCTCCCTTTACTGGTCAAACCCCGATTGTTAATCCACCTATGGTAGGGGGGAAACCTTCTTTTGTCGAAAACCCTTCACAATCCTGGGGAGTCTCTTTAGGAGGCACATTTAACAAACCCTACGTTGGGGGGAAATCATACCATAATACCCAAGGAGGAATGTTGAATCTTGTTCCTTCTGGACTATCTTATGCACAACCTTATCCAGGCATCCCAAATCCTACCTGGGGTCCTCAAGGGAAACAAATTTATCCTCCCCAAGGGCCTAAATTTTATCCTCCCCATGGGACTAATGTGTACCCTCCTTAGGGACAAACTGTTTACCCCCCTCAAGGGCCAATTGTGTATCCCCCACAATCGAATCAACCAACATATACCCCTCAGAATCCACTGGGTTTTCCCCCACTCATGAATGTCCCTCAACAATCATTGAATCCTATTCATCCTAGCCAACAAAAACTATATGTAGGAGGACCTACTGAATAAAATTACCCATCTCAACCAGTTTATGGTCCTACTGGTGTCCCTATGCCACACCAGTATCACCATCAGGTTAACCGACAATTACCCTTCCTTGCTACTCTGGATCTCCCGGACTTGTCTCGGTTGACCAACGATCCCATACAAGACTCTCCTTCTTGGCCAGTGATTCCTGTTAAATTTCCTTCTGACATCTCAAAGTTTGACGATAAACCTGGAGAAGACCAAAATAACCATGTGATGACACTCCATTTATGGTGTTCATCAAACTCCTTAATGGATGATTCTATCTGTTTACGTCTCTTCCAGCGCACGCTTACGAGCTCAACAGTGAAGTGGTATATTGAACTTCCACATCCTTCTTTTCAAGATTTTAACTGCCTTGCCATGTCTTTTGTCATGCACTTCCAAATACCCATCCGTTACGAGACGGGTACTGAACTCTTGACCTCCCTTCATCGGACCAACTATGTGCATATCTCTGATCACATTCATGAGTGGAGATGACGACGAAGGTTGATCAAAGCAATCATTCCTGACCAATTATTGGCAAAATGGTTCACTAAATCTCTTTTACCCTCAATTGCTCCTGAGGTTGCCATGGGTGGTGTAGTCACCGAGGAATAAGTCATTTCCCGGGCTCAGTACTTGGATTTGGTTTATTCACAATTTCATACTTTGTACGAGTTGATTTCTAATGCTACTCATGTCACTACCGATCCATCCAAACCCTCATCCACATCACATGCAGATGGAGTTATCGACACCGTCAAAATCCAATCTACTTCATAGTCGACTGGAACCGTAAATCAATCTGCTTCAACACTCGTTCCCAGTTCAACCGCACTCTCCTCTACCTCCCTCCCAACTCAAGTCTATGAGGTGAATTCAATTCAATATGCCCCTTCACAACAATCCAAAGGTAAGAAGAAAACAAAAAACAAGCCCAAAAGGAATAATAATAATGAAGAACCCAAAACCCAAACTCTTCCACCTGCGACCAAAAATCAACCACAGTGGAAACTGAAATTCCCATGTCTTATTTGTGGTGACGATCATTACACCCAATATTTTCCACATCGTGATGAAGTGGCCAAACTTTTCAAAGGGAATTCCCAACTCGCTGTGTTAACACAACCTTTTCCTCAGCAGCAATCTATGGTTGCTCAAACCCCCTCCATAATGGGCAGTTATAGCCACCCTCCTATTTATGAAGCCTCGACGAGTGCCCATATTTATATGTTCAATGGGATTCACTTAAGCACTTGCACTACGACATACGACACACCAGCTAAACCTGACAAAGAATAAGTCACTAACAGTTCTTCATCGGATCCATCTCCTGCCTCCATTAGTCCTCCATATGGGTCACTTCAGATAGAGAAACCTACATTCAAATATATATTACACCCTCCCAAGAGCACCATCCGTAAGTCTCCTTTCAATCCTAGTTCGTGTTCCGCCCAAAACTACAACATTGTTGAAGATTTGGCTCAAGCACCGTGTGTTATGTCTACGCTAGAAGTTCTACAACATTGTCCAAGTCAATGTAGAATGCTCTTGGCTTCCATTGGCACCATTGATCCTGAGTCATCCAACAATATCATGTTTAACCTGGACAATTTCAAATCACGACTTTCTCACCAACTTGCTTTTCAAATTGATGTTGTTGTTCACAATCAACACACTCACCGCACCATCTTGGATGAGGGAGCTTCCACTTGTGTCATGTATTTAGCTTGTTGGTAAGGATTAAAATCATTCGCACTTAACCAATCCCCTATGATTTTGTGTGCATTTGGTGGGTGAGGTTTTCATCCTCACAGACTCTTGCAGTCCTTAGCCGTTCAGTTGGGTGGAAAACCCGTCTATGTTGATGTCGAGATAGTCGATGCTCCCCTCAATTACAACTTGTTACTAGGAATAAGTTGGTTTTATGCCATGGCTTTCATTGCTTCATGAGCTTTTCGCTGTGTACAATTCCTCATCAAGGTAAAATTCTCACTATCAATCAGTTAGATTACTGTACACCCGACGGTTGCACTCCCGCCACCAACAATATTCCTTTTTTAGGAGATCATAAGATCACGTATGAAAGTGTTGGTGTAGGAATTTTGAAAGACTCCACTCTTATGGGTACCTTCCTTGCATCGATTCCTCCTACCACACAACATATTTCCACCATCAATATGATTTCGACTACGACCTATCAGTATTTAGAATCATCTGATCCTTGGCTTGTGCCTAGTCCATTAGAGTTATCTGCACTAGGTGAGGCTATGCCACTTAGTTTGGTCGAGGCTTCATACGCTACTATTCAATCCACCTCTCCCTCCACAGATGACCAACATCTTTTGGCACTCAACACT
>JASDQU010739579.1:67462-79450 GCA_032191745.1 Picea mariana | reverse complement strand
TTACTTTTCTCTTTCTATGAAATGCAAACATCCTTGGGATTGATTATGGATATTTGTTGTCAACATTGGCTTGTG
Organism: Picea mariana; assembly: GCA_032191745.1. NCBI lineage: Eukaryota > Viridiplantae > Streptophyta > Pinopsida > Pinales > Pinaceae > Picea > Picea mariana. Next base: position 79,375 of record JASDQU010739579.1, on the reverse strand, counting down.
AATTCCTCATCATATCTTCCAGTGATTTGAAATGGATTCGAATCAATGAATGGTGTAAGACTTAGTACCTATGATTAATTAGGTAATTCATGAAGGTTAGAAAACATTGTAAACCAATGAAAATTTAAATCTTGATTGAGACAAAATGAAATGAGAAAGAAAAATGTGATAATTAAAAGATTTTTAAAAAATGAATAGTAAAGAAGGTTGAGGAATGAGAAGTGAAGGGCCATGGATGTTGGCCTTCCCTTACCCCCAAACTCCCCCTATTTATTCATCACTCTCATTATCAAAGGGTATTTTGTCCAAGGAGAGAAGGATGGATATAAATCCAAGAAATCATTGTAACCAAAGATTATCAAAATGAAGAAATTGAGCCTCATTTGAGGTTGATTTTTCCGATTGGGTTTTCAGGGTAAATATTTGTCTTGTGGTGTGCTTAAATTATAATATGAATTATTGGTTGTATGCTTAGACTTTGTTTCCTTCTTCATTTCTCAGCAAATGTGAAATTTCCTATTAAATTATATACACAGTACATTTTCCCACTATCTTCTGATGAATGTGAACAGTTCCAATATCACCTCCATTCATTTCTTTATGAATTAGAGATATGTTGCAGGGGCTAATCGACCCTATCGAATAGACCAGGTGGTTGACTTAGAAATTTTCGGTCGATCGACGTAGTTAGAAGTAGAATTCGATCAGAGTCTCTGCTAACTGACCGACCAAGGCAGTTAAGTAGTTAGAACTGCATGTTAGAGGTATAAATAGATAAGCACATGAAGAATCAGATAGTTTCATGGGAGAGGATATATGTAATTGTGTTGGATTTTCTATCATATAGTAAAAGCACTCTTCTTTTGGCTCTCATTACTTATGTATTTCTATCTCTATATGTTTATGTGTATGCATGTATCTCTATGATGGCTATGTAAGGTTCTACTAGTAACACTTTCTGCTTTCCCTTTGATTACAACATTGGTTCCATTGTCAATAGTACTGAACTTGGGCATGTAGAAGTATACATAAATGCTAACTCAGCAAGACATACGTGAGTGGTGGGAGTGAAAAATGGAGAACTACATCAGAAACTATGCAAGAAGGAATAACCTCTCACTAGTCGAAGAAATGTCGCGGTTCTTTCAAATACTCACGAAATATTTCTTGATGTTGTCCCGGAAGCATTGTTTCAGCACATCAACATATCAGGTGATGCGTAGATTGACACCCAACGAGGTGTTATGCCTGAAGTTGATGAATGGAGGAAGAACGAACCTGCATGACTGGCTCAAATGAATTATTGAATATTATATTTCAGAACAAGTCATTGAAGATCGTACATCCCTAGACAAAATAAAAGAGAAATTCTACACCAAATTACATGACATATTTTTTTGCATGGTTCCAACACTTCTTCACAAATTCCTTCTCAACAAGAGATTCCATCATATTTTTGAATACCGATCAAGATTAGGCACACTATTACCGATAACAACTTCCAAGAAAGAGACGAAAGGTGGGAAGCATTTATGGATGCAAAGTGCAAACATACAAGAGAAGCCTAGGATTACTTCTTGAAGAAATAAACATGTCCAACTCTCCCAACTTAGAGTAATTTGGGTCGGCAATGGGGGGTCAGTCGATATTGTGATATTTCATAAAAACAAGAATTAGTGTTTCCCAAGCCTAAATTTCGTCATGAGGAAAGCAATCCCATAACCAATCCACAGATACCCAGAAAATAGAATGAGATAAAAGACAATAGAAAAGAGAATAGCTTTGTACCAGTGGAACAGTAAAAATTCAAATAGAAATATGTTAGGGGATGTCCAGCCAGTCAGAGCATGTGAGCAGTCTGAGCCAGACAGAGATCGACCAGACTTGGCAATAGCAACAGCTGTGGCGACACTCGACAGATCATGGTACATCGACGACCAATCGACAAGATTATGGTACAAAATGGATGACCTAGGAAACCTACGATATTCATTGATTGTCAATCCTGAAAAAAATGATGTCGATAATATGATTATTCAAATAAAATACCTCACTGACTCGACCCCCCTACCACATCTAATATCAAGAGAAGAAATTAACTATAGTCTATAAGTGACACAACCAGTGGAACAACAGTTGGTCTAATACAAAGATCAAATTTCCCAAACTGAGGACACATATTTTGTACTTAAGAAGAAACAACTATTCCTTAAGTATCATCCTTCATCGGATGCGAACAAAAACCAACCAGAATATTCGACAGCTCAATCAAAAGCAATAGTAACTCAAGCACCAAGAAAACCAAGTGTCCCCACCAAGTAATTCAAAATGGGATTCAATCATATCCCCATCTACTAAGGAGAAGAAGACCCAAAATGCCATTGGTTTGAATGTGAAAATTTTTGGGATGTAGCTGATATTATATACGAAGATAAGAAAATGGCACAATTTTGAGCTACATTGCACCATCGTGCCCTAACCTAGTTCATGAACTACACTAAAAAACAAACTCATTCAAAGGCAGAAATAAAGAATAATTGTCTAACATTCTTTAAAATATAGGACATCACGCATATAGCAATGCAAAAGTTAAAAGAAATCAAGCGAAGACCAGGTGAGTCGGTAAGAGAATATGAAAAAATATTTAAAAATATCTTAAGTCAAATCCCATCGGCGATCAACCAGAACCTACTAGTCTAGCGGTATGTATATGGGTTACTTCCAATAATCAGATCTGTGTTATGCCTATACAAGATAACCAATTTCAAAGACGCGTTACAAAAAACATAGTGAGTCGATTCAGACGACGATAACCCATCGACTTCCACCACGAAGAAAATACTTGAGGAAAAGATAGAACACTTGCAACAAACTATCAAAAATATAACTATCGGACGTAATGAAATATGGTGCACCACGTGCACCGGGGATAGACACACAAAAGATCATTGTCCCCTAAATGAGTGCACGCAAACAGTAGACATCCATCGAGTACAAGCCCAGAAATATTGTAACATATGTGAATGTATGACTAATCATAATAAACAAGATTGTCCACATGATATAAAAAACATGAAGTGGTGCCACATATGTGAAGCTTTCGATCATCAAACATTAGAATGCCACCTAAATGCGAGAAATCATAATAATATACGAACCATCTACCACACAGAAACCACCGACCAAGCAAACTACTATGGTCAAAGAGAGGATTACTTAGATGGTTGTGGTCGAGGTCGATGTAGATTTGGTGGTCGTGGTTGAGGTCGTAGATGACCATATTGTGCTAATTGCTGGAAAAATGATCACGACTATGCAAACGGTCCTATCAAATATAGGATTGATCTGAATTTCTGCAACATATGTGGCATTGGATATCACTCCCTAGAATACTGCCTGATATTACTCGACAAGATTATACATGGAAAAATTGTGAATCTACTACACGCAGTATCTAAAGAAGAGGTGAGGAACTCCAAGAAATCACATATTGTTAAAAGTTCAGGCGTTGGACGCGACATCCATACTCCACCAAAAAAATACGAAATAAAAAAGACTAACAAATTCCCAAATCCAGATAAAGAAGAGAAAATGATGATAGAATCTCTTAAATTTTTCAAGAATTCCACGGAAGATCAAAAAAATCACAGAAGTCGAGTTGAAGACACCATCCAGGAATTTTTGCAACTACTCAAAGAAAAATAGTCAATAGGTAGGCTATTGTACCTACTCAACATACTGCGAGAATACAAATATGGTCATAAACCAACCAAGGATGTAAATCACCTCTCATATAATAGAAAATATTATGATCCATGAGTTTACTTGGAAATCAAAGTAATGATGATCAATTGGGTGGTAGTTGATTTCGGTTCACAAGTTAATATTTTACCATGAGAAAAATGGGTACGAATGGGCCAACCTAATCTAGCACCCACGATGAATTATCTTAAGTTAGTTGATCTGAGATTAATATAACCAATCGAAATACTGAGAAATTTTGACACACAAATTATGGGAATACAAACTTCGGTCGACTTTGAGGTGATCAACCATGTCGAAGGAATTCCAACATATGAAACTCTTATCAGTCGACCATGGGATCGATGAATGAAAACAATTATCTCCCTAGAAATAGATAGAATCAAATTAAAAGGAAGTGGGAGAAAAATAATTATTCCCCTGAATCCAAAAGAAGGAAAACCATGGATGGAGTCATGGGATGAAGATAAAGAAGCTATATGCGTATATCAAATAACTAATGAAAAAATATATTATATAGAACTGACCACAGAAGGAGAAATTTTGAGAGAATCTCCCATGTCAGTCAGACATAATTTTGACTCTACCTTATACAACTAGAAAATAGAGAACTATGAAGAACATGCAAAATATTGCTGGTCTATCGAAGTTATTCCAAAGAAACATCTAAATATGTGATATTCAATCCATGTTATACCAAAATTTTATGAAAAAATATCCTGACAAACTCCCACTCTCATTTTGATAGACATTTAGATAATCAAACCCTTGCGATACAGTGAATGACATACCCCTTCGACTCACGTGGAAGAGGTAGAAAAATACATAGGAGAGAAAGGAAGAACATAGAGTATTGTGGAAACTTTCATAGTCCAGGCTACAATATGGTGGGAAATACATTCCTCCCAATTACAAATATGGACAATTATGTCGGCATACTTCATTGAAAGATTCAGCAATAAGAAACTATCCAAAGATGCAGATATTCCTACATTCAAACTTGGCTACGATCCAACAAAGCATATCCAATGTTGTGAAAGTGAATGGCGAAGAATTGGATACAAGGATGAAAGAGTATGGCCCCATATGTTTCCAAGTACATTAGATGAGATACCAAGCAAATGGTACAAAATTGAAGAAGCATGCAACCACACTTCCAACTGGACCGAAATCAAAATAAATTGTGTCCAAGACTTTGAATTCAATCCAGTAGAGGAATGCTTGAAAGACGTAGCATGCCATATAAAACTATTTCTAGAAATTCCTTCACCAACTCAACAAAAAGAAAAATCAAAGATGTTGGTCGATGAAGGATCGACATCGACATGCAACTTTGTGTGGTAGAAAACAAGGAAATCTCAACTACTCGGAGGATTGATATGGAGAATACAAAATGGATAAGACAGAGCTTCCAATGGAAGAAATACCATCCAACACTATAGAATCATGTGAAATCAGTATTAAGCATAGCCACGGAACACAAAGAGGACCCAGAACAACCTGACTTCCCAAAAATATTTACGAAAATTAAAGAAGGAGAACGCCATCTCGACGAAGCAAAGCCACCAGAATGGATGGACGGAGAAATAAGAATGAAATAATTCAACATATCAAATGATGACCGACCAAAAATGGTGAGAGTAGGTGATTATTGGTATGATAAGAAAATAGTTGACATAGTCATTCTATTAAAAGAGTACCAAGATGTTTTTGCACGTGACTACAAGGACTTGAAAGGACTTGTAGAGGAAATGGGTAAAATGAATATTGAAGTTATACTAGGAGTGAATCCAATTAAAAAGAAACCATACAAGTTAGCACATAAGTACAAACTGATTATTCAAAAAGAGATCGAAGGAATGCTACAAGAAGGAATTAGTTATCCTATCGAAAAATAAGAATGGGCAAGTCAAATGGTGGTACAACCAAAGAAGCATGATCCAAAGAAATTAATAATTTGTGTCGAATTTCGAGGACTCAAAAAACAAACTGTGACAGATCTGTTCCCCACCCATTTTGCTGATGAAATCATAAACGAATTCATTGGTCATTAATTTTATTCATTTACTGATGGATTCTGAGGATATAACTAGGTATCGATCGCAAAAGAAGATCAGGAAAAAACAAATTCCGTGTCAGAATTTGGATATTTTTCCTACAGAGTCATGCCATTCGAACTAAAGAACGCACCAGTAGTTTTTCAATAATGGTGGTCAAATCATTCCAAGAGTACATATACAAAACCATGTCTATATACTTTGACAATTGGACAATCTATAGTCTACTCATAAATCACATACAATGACTTTTACTTATGTTAGAACGTTGCAGACATATTCAAATATCACTTGACATCAGAAAATGCATAGTCACCACACCTATTGGAATATTGCTCAGACATGTGGCATGTAAAGATGGATTGAAGGTTGAAATAGATAAAATAAATATTATCCTTTATCTAAAACAAATCCCAATAAATCAAAATTTTATTGGGTCATACTGGCTATTACAAGAAGTTTATATGCCACTACTCAAACATCACCTTTCTAATGGAAGAACTCCTACGAAAATATGTTGAATTCAAATGGAGACAAGACTGCCAAGAATCCTTTGAATTTTTAAAGAATATGTTGGTTGAAGCACCTATTCTCAAATTTCCAGACTTGTCGAGAAAATTTTAGTCCATGTTGATGCGTCAAATGTAGTTGTTGGGTCAGTTCTATCTCAACCATACGATGACACAATGGATGACCCAAATGCGTACACAAGTCAGAAATTGAATAAACCAAAAAGAAACTATTCGACTATAGGACGGGAAGCCTTATCAATGATTTTCGCACTACAAAAGTTATGTCATTATTTATTGAAAAACCCTTTTACATTTTTTATAGACCATCAAGCATTAAAATACTTGGTCAATAAACCAATCCATCAAGGAAAAATCTATCGGTGGCTACTATTATTTTATAAATTTTAATTTGGTGTAATCATTCGACCTGGGAAAAAGAGAATTTGACTTGATTACCTGTCACGGCTAGAAACAGAAGAAGATCTGACAAGCATAGATGATGACCTATCGGATTCACACTTATTCATAATAGAAGTTGTACCTAAGGATTTAGAATACATTGCCAATTTATTAGAAGAAGGAAAAGCTCCGGAGGACCTCCCGACAAACAAAAACAAAACTCTAGCCATGAAAGATGCACCATTCACAATCATTAATGGATACTTATACAAAATGGGAATGGACAATGTGATAATAAGATGCATGCCATAAAATGAATAGGAGCATATCATCAACAAATCCCATGCAGGAGCATCTAGAGGACATTTTTAGGATGACACAATAGCCAGGAAGATATTACAAGCAGGCATGTGGTGGTCGACTTTACATAAAGACTGTCGAGATCAAGTTAAAAAATGTGATAGTTGTCAGAGAATGGGACGACCCTTATGGAAAAATGAAATGCCATTAATTTCTATAAACCCTGATTGAGCTTTCTAAATATGGGCTATCGACTTCGTCACGCCATTCCCACAGAGGTAAAGAAGAACTGGTGCTAAGTACATAATAACTACGGTCGAGTATGTGACTAAGTGGGAAAAAGTTGAGCCAGGCGAATCTCGTATTAAAGAAGTAGCAGCTAAATTCATCTACAAGAACATCATCACAAGATTTGGTTTCCCTCTAAGACTAATCAGTGACCAGGGAACTCAATTTGTAAATGAAACAATTAAAGTTCTACGGGAAAAATTATTAATCGACCATAGAAAAACAACAGTGTACCACCCACAAGCAAACGGGCCAGTCGAAGCATTTAATAAAAAATTACTCAAGGGACTTACAAAAATATGTGGTATAAATAAAGATGATTGGGATGATAAGATTCCTGCAATCCTCTAAGTGTATAGATCAGAATTCAGGATAGACACCATTAAAGCTAGTCTATAGCCAGGAAGTTGTAATTCAGTTACAATTTTGGACTAATTTCGACAAGATCAAACTATAGAAAAATTCGACAAGAGCCAAAACCTGAATGAATGACTATACCAACTGAACAAACTGGAGGAAGAAAGGTTAATAATGATTCATCATCAAGAGGTTCAGAAACAATAGAAAAAAGCGTGGCATGATCTTCACTTAAAGAAAAAGGATATAAAGGAGGGACACTTAGTCTTATTGTATGACAGTCATATAAACAACAAACCCAGAAAATTGGAAACAACATGGTTGGGGCCTTATGTGGTGGATGACATTTGACCGATCGGAGTAGTCCAACTCAAAACATTATTGGGGAATCCATTTAAGAAAATAATTAATGGGGCATGTTTAAAGAAATATCAAATATAAAATAAAAGAGAACCTTGTTAGCAAATTTTAGCAAGGAGTTGCCAACATGAACTGACTAAAATAACTAATCAAACTTATAAGAAATAAACCTTGCTTAAAAATAATAAACAAAAAAGGAAGTTAGACAAATTCATGTAAAAAAATGAAAAGTTAAAGTATTTAAGGAGTAGCCATAACACTAAAGGAAAAGTAGCAATAAAATGGAGAGAGAAAGTAGTTTGTGGTCATGCCTGAGACAAGAGGCAGAAGAATTTGGAAAGCACAACTACTTTTTCAGCCCTGCGAAAGTTCTAGTGAACATGACCGAATGGGAATTAAGATCAAAAGTAACACCAAGAAATAAAAGAATACATGATGCAGCAATCAACCTCACTAGGGAGTCATCGCCCGCAGAACCAATCCCGGTCATAAAAGAAGTACCTGCAAAGAAAAATAAGAGGAAACTAATCATCAATGAATCATCTGAAGCCATAGATTCAGATCAAGCAGTAGAGATGGATGATGTCGAGATAGAAACTATCGACATGGAGCAGCAGGAGTCAGTCAAATAAATCGACACAGAATTGGTACAATGGTCAGTAGAGTCAATACAAGTCAATGAACCGACCATCCCAACACGGCAACAAGTAGCCCATATTTTTAATGCATCAGATCAGGAAGAATAAGTCTTTCACTTGGTTGAAACAATTCAGGTTGGGATTAACCAAAATGATAAGGAAGCAGAGCAAGAAAACGACACTCCAAGCACTCAAGCAAACAACGTCGAAAAGCTACAGAATGAAAAACCTTTACCGGAGATAGATCCTGCGGAAACTGAGCAGATTAATGCAAAAGAGCCATAGCTTCAGGACAAAGAAAATATGAACAAACAAAACACCAAACATGAGGAAGAAGAAAAAAATGAAACAATTGAACAAAGTATCCCGACAACACAGCAAGCAGTAAAAACATATGACCAAACACCCAAATTTGCAGATAAATGAAAGAAAAGGAAGTCGTCCATTATCACCATCAGAACGATTGGAAGAGTCCACTAGGATTGTTAGTCAAAACCTCATTCAACCCAACCACCATCTCTGACAAACATTTGTTCAACTTACATGGAGCCATCTCCAAAGAATCAATAAGGATATGGAAGAAGGTGTTGAAAGAAGGAAGTCGGGTCGAATGACTAAAACAAGAACAAAAGGATATCTTGGAAGGATGCAGAGAAGAAGTCAGGTTGAACGAAGGGATAGAGTAGATATCAGAGGTACATAACCCCTTAGATAGCTTCAAGGAACTGATTGATGGAATGATTGAAAATAGTACAAATTACCGACAACAAGTAGAGGTACTGGAGAAAGAAAAAGAAGAAGTCGAGCAGCAACACAAATTAGCACTTAAAGAATCCTGAAAAACCCAAGAAAAAATAAACATGGTATTAGAATCAAAACATCATAATATGAAAGGCTTCATGTAGAATGTACACAAATTAACCAAAGAATCCAGTGCACTCAGCTCAGTGGTAAACGATTTGTCGACTCACTTTGTGGAAGCATTCAATAAATTTCGGGTACAAAGTGTTGTGGTTGATAGTATAGAATGGTAAAGTAACTCAACCATGGATAAAAAAGTAAAAGAAGCCCTCACTGTGCAGTTGGAAAAAGAAAAATAAATTGGACAACAATTATCACAGTAGGAGCGGGAATCGGAGAAAGAGGGACACATAGTGCATCTAGAAACAAACTAGGCAGTCAGTCGCCTGAGAAACTTAATCGAGAGAATTCAACATACAGAGCAGCAATTGGATAAAAAATCAGGCACCTCTTAGACAACAAGTATAGCAGAGAAATTTGAGGTGATCACCTAGTCAAAGATTCTAAATGTTGAAGCTCAGCAGGCGATCATCGCTTAGTGTGAATTCATCCAACGAATAAAGAATTCAGCTCCTAGTATTATTTGGATAGTCTTCAAGGTCAACAAAGAAAGTGAAAAGAGAAGGTAAATCGATGAATCTAGCAATGGAAATATAGGCACAATAGCTCAGTCAGAAATAGTACCCTAATTCGGTTGACCACCTAAAGATCTTGTCTCTTATTCTTACATGCTTCTTTTTCTTTCTCCATCTAGACTTCTAGACTTCTTCATCTACTATAATTGTGTAATCAAAGTATGGGAAAAAATATTTTGCATGACCCCTTCTTGCTTAATACGAGCAAGGAATTGAGGTGGGGGGAGATGTTGTAGGGGCTAGTCAACCCTGTTAACTAGACCCGACGATTGACTTAGAACTTGCCGGTCGACTAGCATAGTTAGAAGTAGAATTCGATCAGAGTCTTTGCTAATCAAACGACCCAAGAAGTTAAGCAGTTACAAGTGCATGTTCAAGGTATAAATAGATAAACACATGAAGGCCCAGATAGCTTCATGGGAGAGGATATATGTAATTGTGTTGTATTGTCTATCATGTAATAAAAGGACTCTTCTTTGGGCTCTCGTTACTTATGTATGTATATCTCTATATGTCTATGTGTATGCATCTATCTCTATGATGGCTATGTAAGGTTCTATTGGTAACACTCTCTCCCATATTTTTATTGTTGCACTTATATAGAGAGTTTCTATTTTGGTTCATTTTCATTTGTTGGGTCAAATTTCTCACTCCTCTAGACTTCAACTCTTCACCCTAATCAATTCCACTACCTAGAATGATTTCAATCTTCCCCGAGGAGGAATTCTCATTGTTGGTTGACTTAATCCACAACTAGTCCACTTACATGGGCATTTCATTTTATTGTTAGATGAATTATACACTTGTTGGACTATGAACACATTTCCTTGGACAAATTTACATCTCCCTAGGTGAATTTACTTTTGTCGGGATGAATTTATATCTATCTGGGCATTTTAATTCATGCTTGGGTGAGTTCACATCCCCCTGGGAATTTTACTTCATTCTTAGGTGAGTTCACATGCCCCTGGGTGTTTTAATTTGTGCTCAGACTATTTCATACCCCGTTGGGAATTTTATTTTGTGCATGGATGACTCAATCCACTTAATTTGTTTACCTCATAGACTTCTAACATTGATTTTCAACATATCAATCCATATGGGAATTAATACAAGTGAAGCCACATGCCACTCATCTCTTTATTAACTCCATTTTAGGTGCTAGTCTTTTTTAATACACCAACCTATTCATTTCCTCATGAGGGTCATTTAAATTTTTGTTGTCCTTGAATACATGTGTATGCATATTCCAATGTGTGTTTCCATTGACATAGAAAAATCCTTCTTTTCCCTTGTGAATGCCAGAGTGATCTCATTGGGTTATGGTGTCTTGAATTAAAGAATTGAACCGATGAGTCGTTGAATGGGAAATGAGTAGAAATGAAACGTTGTTCCCCTAGTAAACCTGGAGAGTGTTTTTTCATTTAATTTTGTTGTTTGGTATTGAAATGCTCATGTGTATTAATGTTGGATCATGATGCTTCTACAGCATTTCTTCTTGTCCTTATTTTTGGAGCAATTGGGATTTTAGGAGACTACTCTAATTGATGATGGGATCCAATTGCATGGTGATACACATGCTTCCATTCCTTGATTAATTTCATTTAAATTGTTGGTCTGCATTCACATGGATATATGTTAAGTGTTGGGAAACATTTTTAATTACATGCTTGTTGGAGAATAAAGTGCATGTAATTTGCATGTTAGTTTGATTTGTGTAGAGTTACATGTAGTTTAAAGAACGAGGTGATTCTATAGGTTGCATAGATAATAATATTTACTATGATCCCAAGAACAAGAAGAC
>JASDQU010739579.1:31931-44731 GCA_032191745.1 Picea mariana | reverse complement strand
AAATTGTTTTTTCCGACCATAAATTTGTATGTGAAGCTACAGGGAGTATGGAATGTGGAGCCCAGACTAATATTTTGTTCGTATGTGCAAATTCGTGGGGTTAAAATATATCTGGGATACATGACATCCAAAAGATTAGAATAGTTGCAAGAGTGAAATATCAGATCCTGATATATCTAGGATCGGGAACATCCAAGAAAACTTTAAGAGTGAAGTATGTGACATATCCGAATGTCTATATTGAACCTCTAGAAAACAAATAAATAAATTAAATAAAAATCAAATTTCAAATAAAACAAATTAAATACCTTACTTGCATGAACATTGATTGTTATATGAGAAATAAAAATCAATCTTGGTCGTAGATATCTATGAAATGAGGATGAAGAGGTGGCGTATCTGGAATCTGGATGTTGGATGATTTCTGGATATCTAGAACATCTCAAATAATCACATAAATGAATATCATGAATCTGGATGACCTGAAAACAAAATCAAAGGATGACTCAACGAAAACATGTGGCATCCACGCTGACTAAACAATATCCTTGTTGTGACATGTGGCTCTAAGAGACACATCATCTTTCACGTCATCAAAATACGACAATAGTACAAAAAATTATGAGGGCCATAACTTTGTGTTCCAAACTCATAATGAGAAATTTTATACCACTAGAAAGTTGTCGACGAGTAGAAGATGATGGTAATCTTAAAATTCAAAAGTAATGAAACTAAGAGAAGAAAAAATTTATAACCTACTCAGTGCATTAAAAGTAAATTGTACATCATGAATGTAATCAAAATCAAAACAAGAAGATCAAAACTTTTCATATCCAATCCAACACCAAAATAAGTAAGACTATAAAAATTTAAAGACCAATAATAATTATCGTATCAAAATAGTTAATTGTACCACCATAAAACCAAAGTAAAAATAGTAATTAGCTTCAAAGTTTAATCGGGGAAGACCCTTCATTTTGTTCAAAATGAAAGGAAAGTTGTTGTGAGCACAACAATATCTAAGAGTGTGCTATCTTCAATCATATAAAGATCATTTTCAAAGTAATTAGTATTCACCTTATTCCTTTCTCCTATCCCCTTTCTCCTACTCCCTTTCTATTATTCCTTTCTCCTATCCCATTTATATTATTCCTTTCTCCCATCCCTTTGTTCTTCTCCTTTCCCCATACCCCTATCCTTAATATATATCTCTTCTACACTATCCTTGAGCTCTTTCTGCAAGACAAACTTTCCATGAATTATTTCATTTACTCTCTACGCCTTGATCGCTATGCTCGATCAGTCTAACCTTGATCAATCTAGCCTTGCGGGTTTATCCACTATAAACCTTGGTGATCTCTTTTGGTTTCAAAAAGTATCAAAAATAAAATAAAAAAATGAATGGAAATTCATGATGATTTCAAGTAGACCCAAAAAATAATGGAAAATGCTTAGGTTTGTCTATTTTTTTTAGTGAAAGCAACAAGGCACCATTAAAGAATTCACTTTTTCTAGGTGCTTTTTCTCTTTGGTCTTGGGTGTTTGCTAATCATCTTAACACAATCTTCAAAATCCACCACATTGAAATGGTACTTAAAAAAAACTTCAAACTTTATCAATACCCAACACTTTATAATAAGTGTGCATATTTTTCTAAACCCACGTAACTTTAGAAAAAATTAAGTGACACAATATTGACTAACATTTTTGAAATCCTAATGCACATGATTGTTTCACTTTTTCTAGGTGCTTTTTCTCTTTGGTCTTGGGTGTTCGCTAATCATCTTAGCACAATCTTCAAAATCCACCACATTGGAATGGTACATAAAAAAAAAACTTCAAACTTTATCAATATCCAACACTTTATAATAAGTGTGCATATTTTTCTAAACCCATGTAACTTTAGAAAAACTTAAGTGACACAATATTGACTTACATTTTTGAAATCCTAATGCACACGATTGTCTCTTCTTGATTATCAACTTCAAATAATTCGATCACAAATGGACTTTAACATCGGTGCATTTATACCATGTTAAAAATTGAATGCATAATACACATGATATGTGGAATATATGAACTTTGTAAAATGTGATCATTGTGTATAATAAGGTACACATTTTTATATTGTTGATGATTATAGATGAATGAGACATCCTCCAAGACATAAACCTGAGAGAGAGCTCTTGAGATGGGTGTGTGGTTCTTATCTGAGACAGAACTGGAACGTTGTGTTGGTCTCCTCCTTACAGAGAGTTGAGAAGAACTCCAGATGATTCTCCTGTGTAACGCAGTGAGAAAGAAGATCTGTTGAGTTAGACGTGTATGTGGATGAGCACAGGTGAACGTATGAATTCCCATGAGCTAGGTGCATCGTTATGAGACAGAGATGAAAGCGATGTATTAACCACGTCTGAGCAAAGAGTTGAGATGATGAACTCCAGATGACTCTCCTATGTAATGCAGTGGGAAAGAAGATTTGTTGAGTTGCACATGCCTATGGATGAACATAAGTGAACGTGATCCTAGTGGCTGAGCACTAGCGAATGTGGTTCTCCTGTGAGACGCAATGAGATAGAGATATGGACATCCATATGGATGTGCCCCTAGTGGTTGAGCACTAGTGGTTGTATGAGATCCCTTGCTATATTGTTCAAGAGTCAGACTCACCTGTAACCCTAATTGTGATGTAAAGGGTATAGGTCGACCCCACCTTAATGTAAAAGATAATTACTATGATAATTATTAATTATATTGAGATTTATTAAGGCCATCCTTGTTGTGCCAATAGACACTTCTGTTGATAGGTTCAGTCTAATATAAGTAAACGTAAAATCACCATTGAAGAAACATATCACAAGTGTGAGTTTGGAAATTTCAGCAAACACTTGTTCTTGGGAAAACTATGCACCTCTCTTGGGCGCTAGGTTTCTAGGGTTTGTGAGCACCCTGTTGTGTGCTAGGTATTTATGGTGGTGGGCATCTTTCTCTTGAAGAATAGCCTCATTGCTGCAAAACCGTATGACCCTCCTAGAGTTTCCAGAAAATATGTACAACCCTCCTTTCTGAGGTGTTCCAGCTCTTAATACTTGGACGTTGGGGCTGAAATTTGGACAAGAGGGTACGACCTCCTTCAGTGCACCTCCATAACCTCTTAAAGTGAAATTCCGAGAAGTTTTTTATTTTTGGCCGTAGGGTTTCTAGGGTTCCGCAAATTTCTACAAATTTTTTGTTTTTAGGGTTTCTGTAACTCTTTGAAGAAGCCTTCAAGATTACCTGTGTTTTTCCGACTTTCAAGGCTTATTGTTGGTAGTGATAAGCCCAACAAAACCTAAGTTTGGTAGCCTAACCTAGCCGTTAGGTTTTCTATCCCAGTTGACAAGGGTTTGTGAAGAATCTAAAATTATGATGAACAGAACTATGATGGAAGATAAGCTTGATGAATCAAGCAACTTCAAGTTCCTGGAAGATAAGACTTCAGAGGAAGACTTATTGTAAAAGGTGACATTGTGACTACCTTCTTCATGAAGATGTCAGAGGACAGAGATCATCCAGGTGCCATTGGAGAAATCATATCAGCACCCTCAAATATGCACTTGTATATATATTATTTGTGTCATTGTCATGAGGGTAATTGCAGGAGGAAGGAACCTTTTGTTGAAGTCATGGATCCAGAGGGATCTCAATGCATTCAAAGGAACAACACACTAGAAGTGAAGACTCCAAGTTTGATTGTTTTAATTGTCATTCCTCTAACCTATATTTCTAAAGTTTACTACATTACAAGTAGGTGTTGTAGTTGTGGCAACAATCCTTAAATTGTTTTGATTCTAGAGATGTACTCATTATTCTCCTTTAGGAGATATTGTTGTTTTGGTTCCTCTTGTTTTCTTGTTCCAGACAGGTTAACAACAAAGGAAGATGTTTATCCTTCAGAGGGAGTCACTTGACTTCAGAAGGAATCACTTGACTTCAGAAGGAGTCACTTGACTCAGAGGGATTCAAAACTATTTGAGAAAGAGGAAGAATAGAACCATCATTGAGGCAACCAATGCAATAATGCATGATTAGAATCTTTCTATGATTCTATGGGCTGAAGCATCCATGACACAGTATATGTTCAAGACAAAAGTCTTCACCAGACTTTGAAAAACATAACTCCCAAAGAAGCCTTCACTAGAGTGAAGCCTGAGATTGAACACTTCAAGATATTTGGGTGCCCAGTGTATTTTCATGTACCCAAAGAGAAGAAGTCTAAGCTAGACCCTTCAGGGAGAAATGATACATTTATGGGATAAAAATGAATCTTCGAAGACATTCCAAATCTACATCCTTGGTCAGAGATGGATTGATACAAGCAGAGATGTTGTCCTTGAAAAATAGATAGCCTTTCAAAGATCCAGAGAATCTCAGGTAGAGATTGACAGTGAGACAATACCTTCTCCCCCTTCAACAGTTCAGAGGGAGACAAGCATTATTCCAACTGATCCAGTTGCTCCAATTTATATGTCTAGAGATATTGAGATATTGCAGTAGGGCATAAAAGGCTTGCCTAGGCTCACTCTGCAAGAGGAAGAGAAACATACAAGCCTCTCAAGGCACATCCCGAGAGAGCAGAGAGATTTTTTGAGCTATTCTTCAAGTCATGAGACACTTCATTCTGAGCCTCCTTGTCTTGGAGAAGAAACATAAGAACAGGTATGGAAAGATGCCATAACAGAAGAATACCAGTACATATTAAAGAATTATGTATGAGATATTGTTCAGAGACCAGAAGGGAAGTTTGTGGTGACTTCCAAGTGGATCTATAAGATCAAGCATGCAGTCGATGGAAGTGTCGAGAAATACAAAGCGAAATCTATAGCCAGAGGATTCTCACAAACAGAGGGAGTTGTCCATGATGAGACACTTGATCCAGTAAGCCCGATACACTTCCATTCGTACTACCATCCATGAGTTGGAAACTATATCAGATGGATGGATTCTTGATGAGTTTGGGTTTCAGCAAAAGTGTTGTTGATCCAAACCTATATTATTACAATGTTGGTGACGAGAGCCTGATTTTGGTGACTTATTCAGAAAGCCTTGTTGTTGGATACAAGAAAGATTTGACTTCTGATTTCAAGATGAAGGCTCTGAGTATGATGCACTACTTCTTGGGATAAGAAGTATGACAGAGGACCGATGAGATTTTCCTGAGTCAAGAAAAATATACAGTGGGAATATTAAAGAAGTTCAGTGTGACAGAATGCAAATCCATGGTGATGGATTTGAAGAAAATAAATGATGATGATTAAGACAAGATTGATCCACAACTGATTGGATTACTGATGTATCTGGTTAACACTGGACCCGATTCATGTCATGCAGTGAATGTACTTAGTCAATCCATGAGTCAACCGAGACAGACTCATTGGACAACAGCGAAACATGAATTGAGATATCTACGAGGCACAATTAGATATGGCCTGAGATATGCCTCCAATGAAGACTTGAGTTTGCAGGGATATGCAGAATGGACAGAAAGTATAGTGGACCGAAAGAGCACATATGGTTGTTGTTTTACCATGAAGTTTTCCATGGTCTCCTGGTGCAACAGGAAACAAATCTTTGTGGCCTTGAGTACCACAGAAGCAGAGTATATATCATTGAGTATATGAAGCAGTGTGACTTCATAAGCTTCTGACAGATTTACTTGATCATGAGATGGATCCTACTACTATTCATTGTGATAACCAGAGCTGTGTGAAGCTCTCTAAGAACCCTGTGTTTCATGACATATCGAAACACATCGAGATAAAATATCACTATATCAGAGACACGGTGCAGAGGAAGACAACACACGTGCAGTATCTTCCTACCCATGAGCAGATCGCAGATATCTTCACCAAACCGCTTGCAAAGACAAAGTTCGAGTATTTCCATGAGAGACTTGCCCTAGTGGAGAATGCCTCCCTGGCTATGAGGGAGTGTTGATGATTACAACTGCGTAAGACATCCTCTAGGACACAAACCTGAGAGAAAGCTCCTGAGATGGGTGTGTGGTTCCTATCTGAGACAGAACTAGAATGTTGTTTTGGTCTCCTCCTTATAGAGAGTTGAGAAGAACTCCATATGATTCTCATATGTAACGCAGTGAGAAAGAAGATTTGATGAGTTAGACATGCTTGTGGCTAAGCACAGGTAAACGTGTGAATTCCCATGAGTTGGGTGCATTGTTATGAGACAGAGATGAAAACGATGTATTAGCCTCCTCTGAGCAAAGAGTTGAGATAATGAACTCCAAATGACTCTCCTGTGTAATGCATTGGGAAAGAAGATCTGTTGAGTTGGATGTGCATGTGGATGAGCACAGGTGAATGTGATCCTAGTGGTTGAACACTAGTGAGTGTGGTTCTCCTGTGAGACGCAGTGAGATAGAGATATGGACATCCCTATGGATGTGCCCCTAGTGGCTGAGCACTATTGGGTGTATGAGATCCCTTGCTAATTGTTCAAGAGTCAAACTTACATGTAACCCTAATTGTAATGTAAAGGGTACAGGTCGACCCCACCTTAATGTAAAAGATAATTAATCTGGTAATTATTAATTATATTGTGAGTTATTGAGGTCGGCCATGTCGGCCATGTTTTGCCAATAGACACTTATGTTGACAGGTTCAGTCTAATATAAGTAAAGGTAAAATCCCCATTCAGGAAACATATCACAAGTATGAGTTTGGAAATTTCAGCAAACACTTGTTCTTGGGAAAAATGCGCACCTCTCTTGGGTGCTAAGTTTCTAGGGCTTGTGAGCACCCTTTTGTGTGCTAGGTATTTATGGTGGTGGAAGTCTTTCTCTTGAAGAATGTAGCAAAGAATTGGCTGGGTTTTCTTTCCTTGTTGAGAAGGGTTTCCCAGGATACTTCTTGTGTACTTGTGCATGGTGTTTCTTTTTGTGATCTTGGTTGTTGCAACAAATTGTCTATGGTTTAAGTAAAATGCTAAAATGGAATGAACTTCATGCTTAAGCCTAGCTTACTGAAAATTCAACATATACAACATACATTTGGTAGTTGTGCTACCTACTTGACCTAACAACTCTCTATAAATGACCCTATTAAATTATAATTGTCACATAATCATAATGCAACGTTTATTTCATAAATGAGTATCTTTATTAACTTGGACCCATAGTATTTGAGTGTTAAAATACTTCAATAGATGTGTCTTGTAAAGTCTATTGTCTATGAGTGATCACACTATGTATATAAAGAGTCGGACATCTATGATATTGATAATATAAAATGGTAGCAAGGGATCCCACTAAACCTCAATATTGGCAATGATGTATCTTGCATATATGGGACACTTGAATATGAAAATCCCCTCTATCTCAATCTCGTGTAGATGACACAACTAACATATCCTATCCACCTATGGGATTTGGTGATTGGTCTCCACATAGATGACGAGAACGTACCCTCAACTAGCTAAGTGGGGTCTTGAGGTTGTGTAACCAATGCTCCTAAATATACTTAGGATGGCCAAGGAGAGCATATGTTTGCTGCAACCAATGCTCAGAGTAGAATACCACTTTAGGGCCAAGACACTGTAGGACAAAGATCCAAGTGACCTAAATAAACAATTGATAAATGTCTTCCTTCACTTGAGAACATTATAGCACCATTTCAGAATTCATAAAGTATAATTTTTTTTTTCTATTGTGATAGATTGTTGGACAAATGATATAGACAATGTCCACTATTAGGTATCATGGTAACCTCGTCACCAAACCTTTTTAGGGGAAATTCATTAGGAAAAAGAGAGAGGCACCATCTTGTAGAACTAGTATTTTAAGCCATTGATGAGTTGTGGCCATCTAATATTGTGCAGATAATTGCAAATGCAATACTCATGTGCATAGTTGAAAGGTAGTTTCGACAAACTAGTATAGCCATATTTCAAACCTTACCTTGTGTGCAAGCATCAACAAATTGAAGGATTTTGGAAAACCTTATCGGATTGCAAAGTTGGAGGATTGACAAACAACTAGGTGTTTATCACTACTTGCAAGGCATTTAGCCCAAGTTTGGCTATGCACATTGCTAAAGTGATATGATACTTGATTTCCTTCATACTTCATTCTTCCTCAACAACTATGGGAGGTGAAGGTGGCTTTATGTCCCATTGCTATTATTGACTTGGGCATTCAATCCTAATTAGACATTGCAATTGATATGAGGTGTAAGATTCTTGATCATTTTTAAGATTATGTTAAATTTGGGATTAATTTCGTTGGAGGGATATAGAATGCTCTGATGAGTAAGATGGATTTGGCCCATGTTTAAAAGTGATCGATGAAAAAATTGACTCTGTGAGAGAGGATTAATCCCATCAGATACAAGACACCTTGATTTAAATCCACAAGTAATGGAGCATATACATGGATTTGGCCCATGTTTGAAAGTGACCGATGAAAAAACTGACTCTATGTGAGAGAGGATTAATCCCATCATATATGAGACACCTTGATTTAAATCCACAAGTAGTGGAGCATATACATGTGATGTAGAATAAGTTGAGCATGCATTTTCATACAATATTGTATGCCTTCTATCCAAGATGATGGTTTGTTATTAAATAAACAAACACACCCCCATTCCATGATAGAGAGGTGATGAAGGGATTTATAATTGTAGTGAACAATGTTTATGGTACTAGAGAAGAGACAACCATGATTTGCAATCGATTTGCATAATTTCCACAGGTGGAAGACGATTTCCATTTTTGGAACAATGAGGGCTTTGTAGGGTGGGTGTGTTACGAGGGATCCAATAGATTGGCGTAAACTACATGGAATCTATATTATCAAAAACTCCAATCCTAGGCATTGGAAATGTGTTCCAACATTTTGAAAACTTTTTTTTTGTAAGAAATACCTCTAAAACACAATTGAAACATTTCAATAATATTTTGAAATTTTGAAACATTGCATCAATTGTTTCAATAGTCTTCAGTGATTTTAGTTTGACATTGATTATTTCAATTGACATCTTGGTCGCTAAATGAAAAGAAAACTTATTTAAAAAATAAAGAATGTTAACACTAATTTCTTTATCAATCAAGTTATAAATAGAGGGCTTGGGCTTCTCTTAATGATAACACATTTTTGGTTATTTCCAAAATTGAAATCATGAACGCTATTTCTAAATTTGTTGTCCCTTTGCTTCTTATATATATATATGAAAAGATGAATGGATAGGTTAGGGTAATGGTGAAGGCTAGTAGTGAACAACATTTATGGTACTAGAGAAAGAGGCAACCATAATTTGTGGTCAATTTGCATAATTTATGCACAAGGGAATTTTCATTTTTCAAACAATGGAGGGTTTGTAGGTGTTAGCGACAAAAAATGCACCAACATTTTTGAAAGAGGGATGCCTAATCTTGTAGTGAAAATTTTGACAGCTTCTCAGGCTCCAAATGCAGATCTAAAAGCACCGTTGGAAAGTTCAGGATTTGTAGATGCCGATCGACTATTTAAACATGCAAAACGAACTCTCCATGACCGAGAAATTTGATTTTGAAAAAATATGCACTTTCACCAACGCAGAAGGCAGAATTATGACTAGTTAGTTGTGGAAAGTTGTGCCTTTCAACAGCTAAGGAGCAGATTTTCGGGTGAGTTAGCTGTTAAAAGCCTGTCATGGCCAGAATAGCCAAATTTTTGCCCAGATCAGGAATTTTTGGGTTTGAATGGTTTGAATTCTTCTTCAATAAGCTGGTTATGAATTATCAAATCAAAATATGAAGGCCATTCCTGGAGATGAAGGTCAAAAGGGAATTTTTTGACTAGATTTGGTGATTTTCAAGGGCAAAATGATAGGAATTTTTGCACACATCATCAAATTCGAATTCCACTTTCAAAAGAACAGATCAAAGAGCCTTGGAAGGCTAGGCTAGACTTCATCAACTTTCAACCAATGTTTGAAGACCAAAAGATAGAGGCTGACCTCATCTTGAGGATTTCTCCTTATCTTTTGTGAATCAGTTTTGACTTTCTAATTTTAGAATATCAGATCCATTGTTTTAGGATCTGAAACTGATTGTAAAAGGCTATAAAGCCAAAGACATTTGGAGCACTAATGGGTTGGATTTTGGGTTCTACACGCTGCTACTGTAAGAGAGACTTATTCTTATTATATGAAAAATTGCAAGCTTCTTTCAGTTGTGTTGTCAGATTTTCTTTTCTGTTCTCTGATATCTTATGAGTGAAGGTTCTTTATTGATGCTCATTCAATCCGCATGTGACTGCCATCTCACTAATTGATTGATTAAGTTGATAATCATAAGTTATTTCCTTAGTTATTAATCCCATTGTGCTTGTTTTATATGAGTATAATCTAGTTCAATTGCTATTTTCTCTTCCATTTAATCAAACCTTATCTGACTGCATTACTAGAAGGCCTTGTGAGATTTTATATTTCTAGACAGTCTTGAACACACAGTCCAGTCCCTAGATATTCATCTTGATCCAAAAACCACATCAATTATTAAGAAAATATTTCCCAAAAAGAGTTAGTTACCAGGCATCTCCGACTTACAGCATAGGAGAGTTTCCTGGAGTGATAACAGTAGGGTGGGTGTATTCTAAGTGATCCAACATACTAGTGCAAACTTCATTGAATCTATGTTACTAGAAACTCCACCCCAAGGTGTTGGAAATGCATTCCAATGTTTCCAAAACATTTCTCTGTACGAAATGCCTCTAAAACATGGTTGAAACATTTCAATATTGTTTTCAAATTTTGAAATGACATATCGACCATTTCAACAGAATTTTCAATCATTTTAGCCACTGTATGGAATTTTTAACCAACTTCTTAGTCACTAAAATGAAAAGAAAATGTTTGTTTTTCAAAAAGAATGTTAACACTAATTTATCACTAATTTAGTTATAAATAGAGGACTTGGGCCTCTCTTAATAACTCTTTTTTTAGCTATTTCCAAATTCAAAAATCATGAACTTATTCGCTGGATTCATATATATAGATATATATGAAAAGAGGAGTGAAGAGATAGGGCTCTAATGAAGGCTAGGGTTTTGGGAGATGGAGATAGGAGACCAAAGGGCATAGTGAAGTTGTTGATAGAGTCACAGTTTTAGATTGGGTTGATGGACATGCTTAGAGAAAGAAAAAACATTGTATCCAAATTGTTGCTAGTTGAAGGACAATATCTCTTCCTAGTAATTGGATTATTGAAGATGCTATGTTAAGGGACATAGATGTGCAACAACTTCTATGAGAAGAATCCTCCAATGTTGAAGATGCTCCCATGGATTGGGGAGAAATAGTATAAGGTCATACTTGGTCAAGTGAAAATCTCTCCATTAAAATGGGGCTTTTTCTCGATCTTCTTTAAAAGCTAGGAGGAAACATCTACACTTTTGGAGGCTCTATGGTGATGAGAGTTTACTTCTCTTTTCCCCAAACTAATCAATTGTATTTGTCTTTTACAAGTATAGATAGACAATTGTTATGGATTCAAATGGTAGGCCAACCTCTTCTTCTATGGAATTCAAAATATGTGGAAAGTCGTGGGTTCTTTGGGTGCTTTCCAACTTGCCAAGACAGGAACCCTAAAGCTTGAAGAAGTTTCACATATTATGGTTCTCATGGACATGAATGTAAGCATTTTTGACAAAATAACCATGGAATGCGGGGATCTAACAAAGTAAGCAAGAGCTAGATTATGAGAGCATGCCATTCAAATGTCAATATTGTCATGAGGCATGGCATATCTTGTGAGACTGCTTCAAGAAAGCTTTGGCTTACAAGAAACAAACAACAGTTGCAGGTTAAAGTGGACCAACTCATCTGAATGGGAGTATTAATGGAGATCCCCTTGTGGCAAGATTGACTACTAGTGGGACACTTGTTGATCCACTCTCTTCGGTTAATAGTTCAAAGGGATAGGCAAATGAAGAACTTGCCATAGATGAGATGCCAATGACAAAGGAATTCATGCCAATCTCCTATCCAAAAGTGTCCTTCCTCATCCGCAGTTTACACGTCATTGTGGTGGACACTCTTGGAGGCCTCTCCCAATGCATAGCATCCATCATATGCCTTGCACTTCTCATTGGATCATTGGATTGGCAATGTATGAGGCTTTAAATATCTATGGTTCATGGAGGCAGTTTCAACGAGCAACCTCGAGAAATATACCTATTACAATGGGGTCTATCAATTCATTTGAGGCCCCAAGGCATAGCAATGATGCCCAATGGTAAAAGGTAGAGTGTGACACAAGAGCAATGGGTGAGTTAAGATGATCCCCCTCCATTCCTTGACCTGTTTCTAGAATTGTGAGAGACACATGTTATGGATGAATCGATGGAGCATGGGCCAAATGGGCCCCCAATCAATGTACACCAATCAAGATCAAGGGACAATATTTCACTCACCTCTTAGAAAGAATTTTCTCTATCTCATCCAGAGTATGGGGTTTGTGATTATCAACACAATCTAGACATATCATGGGTCCTAGGCTTGATTGACAGGTGTTTTCCTTCCCAACATCAAAAGATAGCCTCACCCCAACATAAGATCATTTGGAGGATTTCAACATATCAAGTCACAGATCAAATGTTTGAAGCTTTGATTGCATAAAAGGTAAGAGACAAAGGTTCATCCCTCTAGATCTCACCCTCAATTTTAGGAGGATGACCCATTGGGCATTTTTTCTAAATTTGAATCTGCAGCCCTATTTCTTACTTGGCCACTTTTGTAGCATGAACAAGCCACAATGCTTTG
>JASDQU010739578.1:106852-147475 GCA_032191745.1 Picea mariana | reverse complement strand
AAAAATGCTTTATTTGACATGTTATTTTAAGGAATATGTACCAAAATGTATAGGTTTTTTATGATATATGGCTATAAAATGTGTATTTTTTTTATAAGTATTTAAAATTAGTGTTATTTAACTACAATGTTTTTTTATTTATTGAAGTAAAGGTAAACAATGTGTTAAAAATGATGTTTTTCACTATATTTAAAAAGTATGGAACAATAAATTAATTAAGGAGACAAAATTCTATGAAAAATCGTAACTTCGAAAAAGTAAATGGTAAAAAACATTTTCAAGATTGAAAGAAGCATGAAAAAAAGACTAAAAACGAAGTTGAATAAAAACAAAATATACATATATTTAGAAAAAATTGAAAATAGATGAAAAATGAGCATTTTAAAAAAAAATGTGGAAACATTGGGGATCGAAAAATTGAAAATATCAAAAATCATCTAAAAATGGAGAGGGTGTGCTACCGGTAGCACCATTTTTAAAAACGAAGTAAAAAATTGGACCCCCCAAAAAATGAGAACTCTGGAGAATTCTCATTAAGTTGGTAACTATGTTCACCTCAAAAGTCGAGTACTTAGGCCATCTTGTTGGCAATAATGGCATCAGGGTGGATCCTAAAAAGGTTGAAGCTATGCAAGATTGGCCTCACCCAAAGACTCTCAAAATCTTGCGAGGATTTCTAGGCCTAACAGGTTATTATCGCAAGTTTGTTAAGAATTATGGAAAGATTGTGGCACCTCTCACAACACTCCTTAAAAAGAATTCTTTCACTTGGACCCCAGCAGCTGCTCAGGATTTTCAAACCTTGAAGATGGCCATGTGCACCACTCCAGTCCTAGCCCTTCCTGATTTCACAAAGACCTTTTTATGGAATGTGATGCTTCGGGGAAAGGTATTGGTGATGTCCTTATGCAAGAGGATTGGCCTTTGGCCTTTACCAGCAAACAACTGTCTGAACAAAATTTGGGAAAATCAATCTATGAAAAGAAAATGTTGGCTATTATGCATGTCGTTGATTGGCTATGATTACCCTTATCTATTGGGGCAACACTTTCAAATTAAGACAGACCATCAAAGCCTCAAGTATTTTATGGAACAACGCATTTCCTCCCCAGGGCAACAAAAATTGGTGACTAAGCTATTTGGATATGATTATGAGATCATTTACGAGAAAGGCAAAGACAATGTGGTGGCTGATGCACGTTCCCGAAAATATGAAGATGAAGGCTCCCTTTTTTTTCTCTCCTTCATTGTACCAGATTGGCACCAAGTCATTCGCCAGGAATGGCTACATGATCCCAAAAGTTTGCATCTGATACAACAATTGCAGTCCAATTCTCTAGTTTCCCCAGGGTACTCATGGCTCCATGATGAGCTTCGATACAAAGGTCGTTTGTATTTAAGTAAACAGTCAAAACTTAAATTCACGGTGCTTTCTGAGCTTCATGCTACACCCACAGTTGGGCACTCCAGGTTTACCAAAACCTATGACAGGGTCAAACGTTATTTTTTTGGGGATGGTATGAAACAAGACGTTCGTAATTTTGTGGCCGAATGTGATGTGTGTCAGCGCAACAAGGGAGAAACAGTCAAATCTCCTGACACACTGCAACCGCTTCCGATTCCACCTGCTATTTAGAAGGATATCTCTATGGATTTTATCACAGGCTTACCTAAATCGGGTAATAAATCAGTCATCATGGTGATAGTCGATCGCCTTTCCAAGTGTGCTCATTTTTGTGCTCTTCAACACCCATTTACAGCATCCACAATGGCTCAAATTTTCATGGATCAGGTATTCAAGATTCATGGCATGCCGCATTCTATTGTTTCTAATCGCGACCCAACTTTCACCAACAATTTTTGGCAAGAACTATTCAAGCTACAAGGCACCCAATTACATCTCATCACAGCTTATCATCCCCAAACAGATGGTCAAAATGAAGTTGTCAACAAGTGTTTGGAAACATATTTGAGGTGTTTTGCATCAGAAAAGAAAAATCAGTGGGCTCAATGGTTACCCCTAGCCGAATGGTGGTACAACACTTCATACCATACAACTACACGCATGACTCCTTTTGAAGCGTTTTATGGACAAAAACCACCTTCAGTTCTCTCATATTTACCAGGTGTCTCGAAGGTCCAGGCAGTTGACCAAACGCTTACAGTTCGAGAGGCTATTCTCCGTACCCTCAAAGAGAATTTGGTCATGGCTCAAAATCGCATGAAGCAACAAGCAAATCAAGGTCGCTCTGAACGTCAATTCGTAGAAGGGGATCAGGTGTTTCTTTGACTGCAACCTTACAAACAAAATTCCCTCAAGGCCGACCATTTTCATAAGGTGGCGCCCAAATTTTATGGTCCTTATACAGTTCTCAAGCGTGCGAGACAAGTGGCCTATCAGTTAGCTTTGCCCAGTTATTCTAAGCTACATCCTGTTTTTCATGTTTCATGCTTAAAGAAGGTGATTGGAACTAAGTTCCAAACTCAAACCAACCTTCCCGAGTTGGACGAAGAAGGCTCCATTTGGCTACAGCCACAAGCAGTTTTGGATGACCGTGAGCATCGCTTGCATCAGCGAACCATCAAGGAAGTGTTAGTCCAGTGGAAAGATACAACTCCAGCAGATGCCACTTGGGAACCAGCTACCATTTTGCAGCAATTTCCACATCTCAAGCCTTGAGGACAAGGTTGTTTTTAAGGGGGAGGACATGTTAGGGACCTAACCCCTTACGTAGGTAGAATAATGTATTCCGATGTAATAAAGGTCAATATTAATAAGGCCTTGCAATAAGGTAGAATAAGTCGAATGTAAGAATACCTAATAGAAGCTTCCGCTTCTAGAAGGATCTTCCTCTAGATGGTTCTCTTGATAGACATATTTAGTATAAATAGGAGTCGAGGGTATGAGAACCCTAGCTTGGATAGTATTGTAATAGATCTCTGCTCGACTGGAGGTTGCCCCCTCGAAGAGGCCCATGAACATTGCTCTCAGTGATCGAAGTGTTCTTTCTGGTGTTATTTTGTTATCATTTCAATATTATTGTGGTGTTCTTCTGGTTATATTGTTGTTCATCTGCCATTTCTAGCATTTTATTTATGTTCTGCATACATTTTATATCTAGAATAATACAAGAAGAGAATATTTTTGTACTAGATTACCCTGAATATCATTCTGAATTTCTTCCTCCTGGTTTCTTGCCCCTCCCACTCCCACAACATAATTTAGTTATTATCTCGATTCGAGATAATTAGAATGTTCCTGGTTAGAGTGTGACACTCTCCTGCTAAAGCATCACTGTAGGAGGGAGCTAGGCTCCCTCCTCTAACTGTCACCATCGAATTATGATGATTCAATAACCTAACACTGTGACACTCTCCTGCTAAAGCATCACTGTAGGAGGGAGCTAGGCTCCCTCCTCTAACTGTCACCATCGAATTATGATGATTCAATAAACTAACACTCTTGACTTCTGTGTTCCTTTTAACGTGAAAAACCTTTGTAAATATGTTACACCTTTATGTTAATTATTATTTATTATAAACATAGACATATCCCATTGTGATATACTAAAGTGATTATGTTTCGATGATGAGCCATTTTTTGAAAACCCTTTTTTGGTAGTTGTTTAAACAACTTATTTATTAATGGACATAAGCATTATGTTTTGATGATGAGCCATTTTAAAAAACCCTTTTTTGGTAGTTGTTTAAACAACTTATTTATTAATGGACATAAGCATCTATGTGCCATGCTTTGAAAACCCTTTTTTGGGTGGTTGTTTAAACAAATTATTTGTTAATTATTAATGGACATGAGCATCTTATTAAAAAATAGTAAGATATGTGTATATTCTCTTTTGTCTTTAACGAGGAGTTTATGACAAAATATATGAAAAGTTCGACTTTCATAAAGCTATTTATTGATGCATGGTTGAACTATAACACTTTTGCCGTACATATCACGAGGTCCCATAATGATACCATTGCTACATTCATGAATGAGAATCTTTATTAAATTATTTTTTTAGTATACATTGGATAGACATGTTTCCCACCTAATATGGAAGCATTTGGACTTTTTCAATGATATCATAAAACAACAAAATTGTAAATAGAGAGAAACATTTGGTGGGTGTATGGTAGGACCTAAAGTCTAGGCACAACTCAGACAAGGAAGAGCTTGGGAAATTGGGACTCGAGATTGATCATGCCAACTCTTAACTATTATGTGGAACATTAAAGTTTTATTTTTTAATGTCATTAAGATTGTAATATATAATTGAGGTTGATATATAAGAAAATGGATAATTAGTTCATGTTTTAAATTTAAATTGTTTTTCATAATGTTTAATTAATTTAGTGAATAAATTTAATTTAAAATATATATATATATATAATTCCATTTGTTGAATTAAATTTGTTGAATTTTAAATTAAAAAATATTAAAAATGATTTCATGAAAAATTGTCAAACAAAAAGGTACAAAACTTAGTTGTTGATACTACTCTCCATATATAATGCTTGCATAAATATGAGCGCTCAACTCTTAGTGGGTAGTCAAGATGTTTTGTACACTACCAAACTCTAACTCCTTCATACATTGCAATGTATGTTAATGGTAGTTGAGAATATATATCTTTGAATGTGACCCTTAAGTTGTGTGGAATCTAGCATTTGATCGTATGTCTATGTTAACAAGTGGCATCGTGTGTAAGCAACATGTGTCATAACATGGACAACACATGTGGAGGTCAATTATATATGTTGTGAGTGTCATTGTGTACTGTAGCCACATGTTATACAATGTTTTCCCACGTTATTTATACACTCTCATTTAAATCTCACTAAACTTTTTGACATGTTCATTGATATTTATCATCTTATATTAATAACAAATGTACAATTAGAGTAGGACATATAAAAACTTTTGTAACATAAAATACTTGGAAAGCATGAGGAGTTGTGAAACGTTTTGTACATTGAAAATGATAGATCCTCCGATTTAAGCTGCTCTCTTTCATTGAGCACTTTTTGTGTTAGTTGTGCCAATAGGTTTTTTCTACATTCCAATGTGAGAGAGGTGTAATTTTATTTGTGATCAAGTGGAATTGATATGTAATATTTTTAAAAAAATTATAAAATATTAAGTAAATAAATATTATACAATGTTGGGTTTATTCAAAAGTTAAAAACAGATCCATGTTAACTACGGATCCAAGCTTATTGTGGTTTCACTTATATAGATGTATCATTGTTGAATATTTTCTAAGCATTAAAAAACATGTAAACAACTTGATGAGACTAGGCCAAAAGTATTGGTGTGTGCTATGATTGTTGGAATATTTGTGCAAATATGCCAAACATTGTCTCTACATAAATATGTATGTTAATAAAATTATTAAACATGAATTATTATGCAATGTGGAAATGATTGCAACTTTGGAGCCTCTTCATTCAATGTTAATGGCATAATTGTTGAATGGATTTTCAATTGGTTCTCTTGAATTGGCAATGAATCATAACCGAATCATAATAACCAACAATTATTATATGACGGATTGGTTTTTTAGACATAATTTAACGAAAAGAATTAACAAGCGATAAAATTGTTGTTTTTGTTTTACAATGAATGTAGTTATGGGTATGACATTTTGAACATAAGTTGTTCACTTAAACATATCTAATAAATTTCCAATTTGTTTTGGAGGAAACATAGTCATTAATAAAATATCAATAATAGATAAATAAGGCACAAATAATTGGTATTAATGATACATCAACAAATCAACTTATAATAGCCACAAATTTCCAATTTATTTTGGAGGAAACACAAGCATTAATAAAATATCCATAATAAATAAGAGATTCATCTTAATTCTAGATATATCATATACTCTGAGAGGGATCAAATCTATCGAGGTGCAAATCTTTCCTCAATTTTTTGCAATCAAAAAAAGTTTGCACCTCAAGGAATTTGATCCCTCTTGGCATATGATTAATCTAGAGTTAAGATGGATCTACACCTATCAAATATCCCAATACATGAAGGAAAACTTGGTATAAAACACAGGGTTTTGGCTCCTTAGAATTTTCATAAGAAGCATTAACTTCTCCCCAAACATTTTAATTCAATGACAAAAATTATCACTATATTTAAATAAGGTCAAAGCCCTTAATACTTTTTCTTCAAACATTTTTACTCATCTAATCACAAAAAAATATCACTATAGCTAAAGCCCTCATTCTTAACTCTTATTGATAAAATTGTTTGCTAAATGATTACAAACAAAACAAAAACTTTCACTAATATAAACATGTTGAAGTGTGTAACTAGCTACTCAAAAGTTCCACATCTAAGATAGTGTTCTAAACAAGTTACAAGTTTGGAATCAAAACTATAGGGTATAAATAGTTATCCAAAAGTGCCACATCCCCTAAACAAATTATAAAGTCTTAATCAAACTTTTACATTTTTTCATCATTAGAATATATATATATATATATGACTAGGGGAATCGACAACGGCGGCAGTATCATACTCGCGTGACATGGGGTCGAATCATGTCGGCTACCTTATAACCCCTAGGGGGAATCACACATCCTGCAAGCACGCCTCCGGATAAATCGAGGTTTGAACTCGTGACTTGCGTAACAGCACAAACGCCTTAACAGTACGTTCATTGGCCACTGGACCAAACCCCTGCAAGCTTCATCATTAGAATATATTAAAATATTTAGCAGTGCCTAATTCTTTTTGTATGTATGCATTATTAGACAATAACACTTTTGCAATAACAATATACCCCCTAACCATATATCCCCTACATACTATTGCCATCATAGTGTTACTAAAACACTACATACTATTGTCGTCAAATTGTTACTAAAACACTACATATAACAATGTATAGAGACTATGATGGTTGTCACATGCATTGTTGGCACTCTTTCATACAGGGAATTAGACAATAATGTTGTTGACACATTCATGTTGGAGAACATTTACTATTTTTTTAATGTAAATGGAATAAACATGTTTCACACATATAGAGTATCATTTGGAGTTTTAAAGGATATTAAATCTAATACTTTTTTGATAATGTAAGGTTTTTTCCCAAAATATTCATTTTTTGGTCATGTTTTTCATTATTGTAATGTATCCAACCACTCACATGCCAGGCATGCTGCTTC
Organism: Picea mariana; assembly: GCA_032191745.1. Classification (NCBI taxonomy): domain Eukaryota; kingdom Viridiplantae; phylum Streptophyta; class Pinopsida; order Pinales; family Pinaceae; genus Picea; species Picea mariana. Next base: position 140,284 of record JASDQU010739578.1, on the reverse strand, counting down.
AAGCCCGCTTCTAAACTAATTTTGAATTCTGGTCAAATTTTTAATTAATAAATATGCATGAAATATTCGCATGCATAGATCAAGATTCAAGCTACATTATAAAATAAATGAACCATATGCCATGCACAGCAATAAACGACAAGCATGCATATTATAGATACGAATTTCATAGATAAATAAATACACAACGGAAATAAATATACAGGTAAATGAAACCATGATAGAGAGAGCACTTATCTTTAATGAAATGAATCACCGACTAGCTATAGACCAGGGACATTCCACCCAATCGTAGACATTGTTGTTCCAAGTCTCAACAACAATGTCACCCCCAAGCCAGGCCTATGAGTCTACAAGGACGGTTCCAGAGTGTCACTCATCTTCCCAAACCAGAAGCTCTCACAAGCTTCTCAGCACACACAACAATCCAAAGTACACCAGCTCTCTTCTACCCATCCTGCACAACCCAAGAGAATGGACCCCCTTCTTTGTCACACAGTCCCCTAGGATGTCCACCTCCTCCCAAGGCTCCAATGCATCTGGTTAAGAATCTCCATGCTGAGACTCTCAGGATTCGTAGCGGTGGGAAAAACTTAACGCATGACAATGCATATCATATATGCAGGAATTAATTCATGGTTGGAATACACCAGCAGTCACTACTGCCAACCAAACCATGGTTCCTCTCCACAATTCGTTTTTCTCTCCCCGGCCAAGATAAAAAAGGAAAGAAGAATGAAGAGTGGGTGAAAGAGTGAATGGAGAAAGAACATAATGAAAGGTGTGAACAATGAACAATGAGTGAGTGAGTGAATGAGAAGCCCCCAAACAACCCACAAGATGGGTTTATATCTTTACTTGCAAATCAAGAACCACATGGCCTTCCCCAAGAAGCTCATGTAACCACTTAGCCCCTCAAATACGGGGCTCAAAAACTCGGGGTATTACATCCCCTCCCCCTTATTTCGGCACTATCCTCAATGCATATACAAAACATAAAACAAAATTTCAAAATTTATTCAAAACGTTGTGGGTACTCTGCCCGCATGGCATCTTCATGCTCCCAAGTAGCATCTTTAGGACCGCAGCAGGTCCACTGGACTTTTACCTACTCTATAACGCAATTCCCGAGCATTTTGACTTTTTTTTCCAATATTCGTATTGGCTGGACCTGAAAGTTTCTCTCTGTCTCTACCTGAATTAGATGCCAATCAATAACATGATTAGGATCATGTAGATATTTTTTAGCAAAGAGACATGAAATACATTATGCACATTCATGGAAGCAAGAAATGCAAGCATGTATGCAACTATCCCTATTTTTTCCAATAACTCAGATGGACCACAAAATCTAGTTGCTAGCTTTGTACAACTACCCAACTTCAAAGAGCTATTCTTGGGCTTCACTTTTAAAAGCACATGCTCCCCCACTTTAAATTTTGTATTTGTCATGTTCTTATCTACATAAATTTTATGTCTATCTTGAGTTGCCTTTAAATTCTTCTTAATTCTAACCATCTGGCCTTCCATACCCTTGAGGAATTTTGGTCCAAGTACCACTCTAACTATTGGGTTGTCCCAAATCACTAGAGTATTGCATTTCCTACGATACAAAGCTTCAAATGGGCTCATTTTCAATCAATCTTGATACCCGTTATTATAGGCAAACTCAACCAAGTGCAAGTAATCTTCCCACTTAGATGGTTTATCCATCACATACATTCTCAACATGTCTCCAATTACTTGGTTGACTCTCTCTGTCTGCCCATCTGACTGTGGATGGTATGTTGTGCTAAAGTTTAGATTTGTACCAAATCCTTTAAACAATCCATTCTAGAAATTTGAAGTAAACTTTGTGTCTCTGTTTGATCCAGATTTTATGAGCAAAACGAAATGAATACATATTATTAAAAGATGCTTAACACAGAATAACAGAGATACAGTAAAACTGGTTTTCTATTCAATAAGGAAATAAGCTAAAACTGTAAAATGCAGCAGAAAACAAGCTTGTTGGAATGGTGGCGGCTTATCTCTGAGAAGAGATGTGACAGATGTGCTCACTCGCAAGAAGATGGTTACAATGAGGCTCTGAAGGAATTTTTACAATAAACAGGAATGTCTAAAACCCTAGACATACAAAAACCTAACCCTAGGAGATGAAGCGCCAAAATTCATGTGGTCCCCGTTTGGGTAAGTTAGTACATCAACTTCCCAGAGTCGTAACTTTTGCATACGATCTTCGTTTTAGGTGCATGATAGCCCATTGGAAAGGTCAAACCAAGAAGAAAAATTTTCCACTGGCCCAAGTCAGTGCCTTTGGTAGTCACTTGAGCCCCAAATCCCCAAAAAATGTCATTTAGGGCCTCAAAACGGCCCCAGAAGTTTGGAACCCAAAAAACTGTCAAAAACTGCCAAGGTGGAAAATTGTTTTTTGAGCTAGTGGAATAGGTGGGTGGCCACCGATATCCACCTGGATCAATCCTCCCTCCTTAGGAAGCAATGTTCTCCATTGCGTTGAGTTCCCCCAACAGATGAGGAAATTTATGTTGAATTTGGCCCCGGGTGAGCCACTTGCCTTGGTGCAGGAGCTGCCCTACTTTGACGACTTGATAAAGCTGGAACCTTTGTTGTCAAGTTCCCTTGATCTTTGTGTCCAAAATTTGATCATTGGATTCTTGTTGCATGTAGTTAGGGTTGATCTATGTTGGTGTCAAATTCTCTATTATCTCTGAGGTGTCCAATAATGGTGGGAAATATGGCCGAAGGAGAGCCACATTGAAGACTGGATGCAGACCAAGGAAGGGGGGAATGTTGAACTCAAAATCATTGTCACCCACAGCCTTGGTGATGGTTTATGGACCATAACGGAGTGGTCAAAGCTTCAGATGGGGCCCTGTAAGGCGTTCTTTCTGTAAATTCAACCAAACTTTGTCGCCCACCTGAAACTTATGTGGCACTCGATGTTGATCATGGCGTTGCTTGTACTTGGCATTAGACTTCTATAGAATATCATGAACCTGTTGGAGAATGTGTTGGATCTTCTCAATGAACCAGGTGGCTTTGTCATCTTCTGGTGGAGCAGGGGACAAGTCAGTCGAGGTGGTCGCCCAGGGTAGTGAAACATCCATGGGGCCCAATGGTTGGAATCCCAATCCCACCTGAAAGGGGTTGTGGCCATTTGAGCTATGCAAGGCTCGGTTGTAGATATGTTGGACATAGGGAAGACTCTCATACCATGTGTGGGGTTGTTTTGAATTTTACATGTGCATGATATGCACAACCATCTGATTGACGACCTCGGTTTGGCCATTTCTCTGGGGGTGGAAGGTAGTGGATTTGGTGAGCTTGGAATCCAGCAGTGACCAAAGGCTCGACCAAAATGAGATGAGTAATTGAATTTCATGGTCTGAGATAATGGTTTGTGGGATCCCAAAATGTACCCATACTTGTTCAAAGAAGATCTTGGCAGTGGCTTCTGCTGTGATTTTCTTCTTACAAGCCACTAGAATCGCCATCTTGGAAAAGCGATCAACAACCACAAAAACATAGTCATGTCCCCTCTCGGTGGACGAGAGGCCCGGCATGTAGTCCATTGAGATGGATTCCCATGGCCTGTTAGGAGTAGGTAGAGGGGTGTACAGACCCTGTTTCTTAGTGGTCGTTTTGGCAATAGTGCAGGTGGTGCAAGACCTAATATACTTGTCGACATCTTGTCGAAGTTTCAKCCAGTAGAAATGTTTTTGTAGCACTGCCATTGTATTTTCAACTCCAAAGTTTCCTACCACCCGACTATAGTGAGATTCCCAAATAAATTTCGTGCGCTCGCTTGATGGAACGCAGAGATGGCCTAGACGGCACAACAGCTCTTCATGAAGATGGAAATTAGTGACCACTGAGTTGGAGCCCAACATTTGGTAGGTGGTGGAGAAGTCATGGTCTGTCTCGTAGAGGTCGAGCCATCCGGAGGTCTCGTGGCCGCAAGAGTCTAGCACCGTGGTGAGTGTCGCGACTGGAGTTCAGTTGAAGAAGTCAGCAACTCGGTTGGTACTTCTGATTTTATACTTGATGTTGAGGTGGAACTGTTGTAAGTATGTTGACCACTTCTGATGGCGGCCATTCTGAAATTTGCCTTGGGTCTACATGAACTGTAGTGGCTTGTAATCAAGGTGGATGACTGTATCCTTCCCAAGAATGTAATGTCTCCACTGGCGGAAATATTGCACAATGGAGTACATTTCTTTGTCGTAAGTAGGGTACTTAAGGACAACATCTAATAGTGTCTCATTATGATATGCCACGGGGTGGTCATGTTGAGTGAGAACGATGCTCACAGCATAGTCTAAAGCATCTGTCTCGATCTCAAAGGGATGTTGCAGGTCTGGTAATAAAATTATTGAGGATGAGCACAAACACTTCTTCAATTCATCAAAGGCTTGTTGTTGGGACAGGCCCCACACAAAATTTTCTTTACTGCCACCCCTGGTTACTTGGTTGAGGGACCATGCGATATGAGAGAATCCCAACACGAACATGCGATAGAAATTGGCGAGGCCCAAGAAGCTCTGAAGTTCAGTGAGTGTGGTTGGGGATGGCCAGTCATGGATGACCTGGATCTTGGTTGGATCACATGCACACCATGTTGATCAATGATGTATCCTAAGTAATGGACCCTGTCCATGTTGAAGGAACATTTTTCCAAGTTTTCATATAGTTTGTGTTTTCGCGGGGTGTGCATAACCTGTTGAATATGCTGCAAGTGTTATGCCCAAGTCTTGTTGTAGATGAGGATGTCATCCAGATACACCACTACAAAATTATTGGTGAAAGGTCATAGGATATCGTCCATCATCCTCATAAAATTTGTTGGAGCATTTGTCAAACCAAAGGGCATGACCAGCCATTCAAAAAGACCTTATTTTGACTTGAAGATAGTCTTCCATACATCTGTTTGTTCTATTGGGACCTAGTGGTAGCCAGACTTCATATAATCTTACTGAAGTATTTGGCCCCCGTGAGTTGATCACGGAGGTCATTCATTTGGGGAATCGGGTACCAATTTCGAACTGTGATTTCATTTAGGGCCCGGTAATCAATGCAGAGTCACCAGGTACCATATTTCTTTTGCATCAGCACGATCGAGCTCCCACAAGGCGATGAGATGGGATGGATGTGCCCCTTGTGGAGCAGTTCTTGGATCTACCTCTTGATCTCCTCATTTTCTAACAGAGAGCGACGATAGACTAACCCATTGGGTAGCAATGCACCTGTGGTCAGATCGATGGGATGCTTGACCTGGCAGTGCAGAGGTACCCCAGTAGGAGAGGAGAAGATATCTGAGTATTCTTCCATGACCTTATCTACTTGCTTCTGTTGTGTGGAGAGATCGGTCTCGGAGGCCCTGAATGTGGTTGCGATCTTTCGCTCACTCTGAGAGAGAATCATGAAGAAGACAAATTTCTCGGTCTCAGAGATGACCTTCCTACATTGCTTGGCAGAGATCAAGGAAATAGCACTAGGAGGGACTGCCTCGTGTATCCTGTACAATTTTCTGTTAAAAGTAATAGTAACACTACAAGGCCTAGACTCGTATACAACATGACTTTTCCATAAATAAGGTTGGCCCAAAAGAACATTACAAACTTCGAGAGGAGCAACATCACACAATACCTCATCTTTGAAGGGCTTGATGTCGTACGATAGTCGACATTGTTGGTTGACACGGAGATCGCTTCCTTGGCAGAGCCATCCGATGGTGTACGGTTGTGGGTGTGGCATTGTCGGCCGGGTCAGCCGCTTGATGAACTCTACTGAGATGAGGTTCTTCTAGCTACCACTATCAATGATGAAGTGCATCGAGGTTCCTCTTACCCACATTTGTGAATAGAAGAGGCACTCTCCTTCTGGCTCATATGGTTCACCAAGATGGAGCTTGGTGCTAGCAACGGTGGCACTAGGCTCCACACCAATGATCTATCTTACCCTTTCTGGTTTTGACTCGGAATCAGAACTGGCATCTGATTCAGAGGCTTTCACTTTGGCCACCAGTCACTGCTTTGAGCAGCAGTCATCAATGTTATGCCAAGGTCTCTTATGGAAGTCACACCACTTCCTGGTATCTTTCTTTGTCTTTCCAGTGTCCTTCTTTTCTTGCAGCTTGGACCGGTTGTCCTGATACTATCCATATTTGCTCTATCCTTTTTTCTGTGGGTTGGGCCCACCCTTTCCTAGATTTTGCTATGAGGGGTTCCCAGGCCCAAATTGTTGTGTCTTTTGTTTAAGCTTTTGCTCAATTTTGACAGCATATCAGTAGGTCACGCCCAAGGACGAGTTATCCAGAAATTCCATTTCGGTTTGGATGTTATCTATGCAAAGAATTGTGATACTTGAGCACCATATGTCGCTCTGAATCTTTGATACCCAACTTGGTGCATAGGGTATGGAAGATATTTGTGAACTCCGGCACTGCTTGGTCTCTTTCTTGCCACAGTGTGGTCCATTTGGTATACAAGTCATCATAAATTTCGAGAGGTAGTATTGTTCCTTAATAACATCCCTGAAGGATTCCCAAGTGGCCGCGATTGTAAATAATGAGGGTTCCTCTGTTTCCTTTTGCTCACAGAAAGTTTCCCACCAATCTTTGACATGGGGAATGGCTTTGAGGAGCGCAAAAGTAATATTTTCTCTATTCGAAAAGTTATGGACAGAAAAAATACCCTTCTAGTAGATTCAACCACTTGTCTACAGCATCTTCGTCTATCGTACCTTCAAATATAGGAATATCGAAGTTGATTTGTACCTTTAAGGGGGTGGTGCCTCCACTCGAGGAAGATGTGTCACCTGTTGGTAGCCACCGAAGGATTTGTGTGAAACTCTCCATCATCTTGTTTCTCTATTGCGTGAGGGATTCCTCAAGCAACATTTTGAAAGGATCTCCTGTCCCATCATCTTTCTTTTCTCCTACCATGAGAGGTCGCTTGGACGTGTAAGAGATTTTTTCTTCAAGAGAAACAACCTCGAGACCAAATTCTTTGTACCCTGACCTCGTTGGGGACATGCATTAAGACGACAAGGAGAAGACGGATCTGATGCCACTGATCCAGATTTTATGAGCAGAACGAAATGAATACAAATTATTAAAAGATGCTTAACACATAATAATAGAGATACAGTAAAACTGGTTTTCTATTCAATAAGGAAATAAGCTGAAACTATAAAATGCAACGGAAAACAAGCTTGTTGGAATGGTGGCGGCTTATCTCTGAGAAGAGATGTGACGGTTACGCTCATTCTCAAGAATATTGTTACAATGAGGCTTCGAAGGCCTTTATACAATAAAGAGGAATGTCAAAAACCATAGACATCCAAAAACCTAACCCTAAGAGATGAAGCGCCAAAAGTCATGTAGGCCATGTTTGGGTAAGTTAGTACATCAACTTCCTAGAGTCGTAACTTTTGCACGCGATCTTCGTTTTAGGCGCACGGTAGCCCGTTGGAAAGGTCAAACCGAGAAGAAAAAATTCCAACTGGCCAGGTCAGTGTCATCAGCAATCATCTGGGCCCCAAATCCCCAAAAAACATCGTTTAGGGCCTCAAAATGGCCCCAGAAGTTTGGAACCCGAAAAACTGCCAAGTGGAAAATTGTTTTTTGAGCTAGTGGAATAGGTGGGTGGACACTAATATCCACCTGGATCATGTCTAAGACAATTTCCTTAGGTATCCCATGCAACCTAGCAATCTCCCTCATGTAAATTTTTGCAATATTAGTTGTTGTATGAGTCGTTTTTACAGGAACAAAATGAGCATATTTTGTCAATTTATCAACCACTACAATGATTGAATCATGTTGTCTTGTTGTCCTGGGAAATTTAGTTATAAAATCAATGGTTACAACTTCCCATTTCTTTTCTGGAATTGGTAATGGTTGTAGCAAACCCACTGGGTGCCTATGCTCATCCTTCACTCTCTGAGATTCCATACATTTGGAAATGTAATCAACAACATCTTTTTTCATTCTAGGCCAAAAGAATTGGCTTCTTACTGCTGGAATTATTTTCTGGTAACCGGGATTTCTGGCATATGGAACATTATGCATTTCTTTTAATACCAAATTCCTAAGTTCTTTGGAACTAGGAACATAAATTATATTTTTATGTATAAGTAATCCATCTTCTTTCATCTCATATTCTTTAATTTTATGTTGTACATTTTCTTGTTGTAAACTTTCCTTTACCTGTAGGTAATGTTGATCTGTGACAACAACATCTAAAATTATTCTCTTTAAATCCGACCGATGCATACTAACAATTGTAGCATGCATGAGATATACTCTTCTACTAAATGCATCAACAACTTTATTTTCTTCTCCTTTGATATGCTTGATGTCAAAATCGTATTCACTTAAAAATCCCAGCCATCTTGTCTTCCTGAAATTTAAAGTTGGTTGTTCAAAAAGATATTTTAGACCACTATGGTTTGTTCTTAATTCAAAACTCTTCCCCATGAGATAATGCCTCCACATATTCAAAGCATGAACAATGGAAGCAAGTTCCAAGTCATGTGTGCCATATTTTCTCTCGTGCTCTTTAAGATTTTTGGACTCATAACCAATGACATGTCCATTTTGAGTGAGGACTCCACCAATTCATTCCTTGCGTGAATTTGTACATACCACAAAACTTCCATTTGGGTCAACAATATTTAAAATAGGAGCACTAGTAAGCAATTCTTTCAACAGATTAAAGTTCTCTTCACACTCTATTGTCCATTCAAATTTAATTCCCTTCTTTTGCAAGGGAGTGATGGGATGAACAATCTTAGAGAACCTTGCTATAAATATTTTGCAGTAACCATCTAACCCCATAAAATATCTGACTTCTAAAACATTCTTGGGTGTTGACCATCCTCTAATGGCTTCAATCTTCTCTGGATCCACTATTATACCTTGTTCTTAAATAATGTGTCCCAAGTATTGGATCTATTCTTAGTAAAAAGAACACTTATTAAGCTTGGAATACAACTGATGTTCCCTCAGCATTGGAAATACCAATCTTAGGTGATGTTCATGCTCTTCCTCTAACTTAGAATAGACAAGTATGTTGTCCCGGAATAATATGACAAACTTATCCAAATAATTTCTGAATATTCCATCCATTAAGCACATAAAGACAGCCGGTGCATTGGACAGTCCAAATGGAACCACTACAAATTCATAATGCCCATACCTGGTTCTAAAGGTTGTCATATGGATGTCTTCTTCTTGATTCTTACATGATGGTATCCTGATCTCAAGTCTATCTTTGAAAATATATTTTCCCCTCTTAGCTCATCAAAGAGGTCATCAATTATGGGTAGAGGGTACTTGTTCTTTACAGTGGATTTATTCAGTTGTCGAAAGTCAATACATAGCCTCAAGGTTCCATCCTTATTTTTGACAAAGAGTATTGGTGCTCCCCAAGGTGAAACACTTGGATGTATGTACCTTTTCTTCAACAATTCTTCCAACTGCATTTCTAATTCTTTTAATTTTGGTGTCCTCATTCTGTAAGGTGTTTTTAATACCGGTGTAGCTCCTGACACTAAATCAATTTAGAAATCTATCTCCCTCTTTGGTGGAAACCCGAGTATTTATTGGAATGAATATTCACATTCTTGTAGTACCGAAAATTCTTCAAGGCTTGTCCCCTTTGTATTTTATGGTTCCTCCACATGAGATGCATACAATTGACATCCTTTTCTGAAACATCTCTTCAGTTGTAAGGTTGAAATCTCCCTTATAGAGATGGGTCTTGGAACTCCTTTCATAGTGCTATGTTTTCCTTCTTCATTAAGACATGTAAATGTCTTGTTATGACAATCTAGGACAACATTATGCTTGTCCAACCAATCCATTCCAATTAGAATATCATAAGACCCCAATGATATAATATTTAGATCAACATTAGTATTCACACCATTAAGACTTATGGAATAACCTATAACCATATCATGGATTCTCCTTTTGGTTCTAGTGGCTAGCTAAACCAAACTTGATTTTTCAAGCTTACTTTTCTCCAAATGTAATCTATCAACCATTTTAAGATCAATGTAACGATGACTTTCTCTTGAATCAACTAAAATAGAAATAGGATGATTAATGATTTTACCTTCCACCTCGATCATATTGGATTGGTACTCTGTTTGTTGATCATCTAAGGCTACATATATTCTTCCCATGCTTTCTATTGTTGTAGCCTCGTGGATGGTGTTCATGGTATTCACTTTGTCCTTTCTATGAGGGAAATCCTTGTACATGTGATCTTCTTTGCATCCCCAACAATGGATTGGTGGTCTTCCCCTTTTTCCCAAGGAATCTTCTCTCTTGGATTCATCCTTAGCATATTGGTTGGGATGATTTTTATTTGGGATATTTCTATTGAAAGGAGTTTTGAATCCTTTCTTTCTCTAATCAGCATTCTCCTTCTTCTTATCCTTCCAATATTTTTGCAAAGACTCTCTTCCCTTTCCTTGCTCATACAAGTACTTAGCCTTCCTAATGGACTCAGTCAAAGTCCTAGGTTCATCATATTGAATCTTCTCTTTATAAAAGGATGGAAGACCACTCAAAAACCTATGCACTTTCACCTTCTCATATTGTATAAACCCCACATACTTCAACAACCCCACAAACTTATTTTCATACTCTACCATGGTCATGCTTCCTAGCCTGAGTTCAATTAAATCATGCATTTTCTTGTCATAGAAGTGCTCTGAAAGGTACTCCTTCTGAAAATATTTCTTGAATTTCTTCCAAGTGATCATATTCTCATTAATGTGCTCAACTTGCTTCAGTTGATCCCACCACATAGAAGCTTTCCCATGTAAATGGTATGTGGCAATTCTTGATTCTAGGTTTGATGAGTAGTTATGCAATTGAAAATACCTCTTGAGTCCAAGAAACCATGCCTCGACATCATCTTCCCTTTCTCTTTCACCATCAAAGGATGGTGGCTTAAGCTTCCTCAACGCTCCTTGCAAACTATCTAATTCATGTCTTCTTCTTTGGTGCCTAACAAGAGACACCTATAAACTACTTATGGAATCTTCAGATGCATAAAATTTCCTTTTTTACTAAGGAGGTGAGTGATGTCTATGATTTCTGCTAGCACTTCTTGAATAACCAGTTCTTTTGTGACCACCTCTTCTTTCATGACATCTTCCCTCTTCCTCTTATTTTGAGCTTGGTCCATTATTTTTTTACCTCTACAACTGATTTAAGATTTGCATCACTTGAGAATTTATCTCATTTTGTTCTCTTATCAGACTCTCATTGTCTTCTTTGTAACTCCGCACTTCTATTTTCAGGCTTCTCACAGTCTCTATCAATGTTTCTTGCTCCCCTCTAGCCTGGTGTCTATTAGATTCTGTCTCTGCATTACCAACACTGATATTTTGAACTTTGGCCTCTTTATCATGGTTGGAAGCTCCATCTTCTTCTTCCATTTATTGAATATGAATTATTATACTGAACTAATATGTTTACACCCCCTAATTCTGCAAAATGTGCAAGCAACCATTTTGTTAGAATTATGCATATTATAAAAAAAAAAATTCAAACAATGTTATAGGTCTTTTTTCTTCTCAATTCATGAATAATATATTATCATTATCCATATTATAACAATTCCATGTTATCCTCCTCTAAATCATATTTCCAGTGACTGTAATCTTGCCCCAATTCGAAATTTGAGTTGAAAGTTATGGCTTCCCGAAAAAACATCACTTTCAGCCCCTTTTCTTTTATTTTGCAATAGGATCTTGTCGAAATATTCCACAAATTCTTCAATTGGTACATAATTTGAATTTTGCACAGGATCTTCCTTCAATCCACTTTCCTTGTGACCATGGCTCTAAACCATAGGATTATTCACTCTTTAACGCCTTCCTCTATATTCTTCTACACAGGAGCTTGTTCAAACACAATGTCTGAGGGATTGGTTACTACTAAGCCCTTCACGCCTCTAATTGACCAATTTACCTAATCATGAGACCTACGCTAGGACCAAGTCCTTCGGACTTCGAGCTTCAGCTATTCTCCCTTTTCAATCTTCCAACTTCTCATGGGGTAAAATTTGTCGAAACCCTTATATTATCTCCACTAGCAGATCGAACGATCGAGATTTGATCTCTCGTCGATTGGACGATCCCGGTTCATCTAGAGGCTTCAATGAGATCAACGGTCATGACTTAATCAGACTTTGAGATGGACGACCTTAATCAATTTGGGACTTCGGTGCTCTGAGACTCTAGAACATTACAACTCCCAAGTCGCTCAACTCCCCTGGAGTGATACTCATCGAAACTCTTACCCTATCCTTCCACTATTAAATCAGATGGTCACGAGAACTCCCGTAGGGTATCAGATCAACGGACTGCGTGAATTTGCTACTCTGGGACATTACAACTCTCGATTTTTTCAACTTCCCTGGAGTGATACCTGTTGAAGCAGTCATAAAGTGACGATGACCGCTTACCGTCGGTTAACGCCTTCGCTTACGCTATCCTTCCACTAGTTGATCCAATGGCCATGACTTAATCAATCGTTGGGATGGATGGTACTTATTCATTTCGGGACTTTGGCACTCCGAGACTCTAGGATATTACAACCCTCGAGTCGTTCAACTCCCTTGGAGTGATATCTGTCGAAGTGCTTACACCATCCTTCCACTGCTTGATCTAACGGTTGAAAAAGGTCCCGAAGGGATATTACATCGATGGATGCATGAATTCGCGACTTCGATCTTCGTCACTTTCGCTGGTAGAGACGTTGGACACCCCCAGAGGACATACTCCCAGAGATGACATGTCATGTTGATGTCACCTATGGTGACGTGAACCCATGGCATGTGTGCCATGTGTCACTAAAAAATGAACAAGTTAAGGTCCAAAAGGTACTGAATCTGGGTGACATGTGTCCCCACATGGTATCCCAGCCACATGGCATATGACACATCATCAATCAAATGGATAGTACACCATCTCTGCTCCAGATCTAATGGCCTGCATTACTCCCGAATTATTCCCTCAATCTAACGATCGATGGGATTTTGAGACTTCGGCACTCCGAGACTCGAGCTTATAGCAATTCTAAAATGGTCTGATTCTCCTGGAGTTAACTTCCCAAAGTGGTCAACCCTGGATGACCTAGACCAACGACTAATATTTCACCCGAGCCTCCTATCATATCGGACGGCCAGCGAGACTTCGCGAATTCGACCTTTTCCATGCTTCTTCCATGTCTCCCATAATCACCGAAATGATGAAGTTTCAGAGTTTTCCATCTCTTGCTTGGCTTTGATCAATGACTGTGATCGCTCTCGAGATCCAAAAGGGATGGCCATGACTCTATGATCCTTCACAAAGAATCACTTTCTACATGATGCTCTGGCTTCTGTGCGATCTTTGCAGTGTTATCTTTCCTAAGCTTTAAGATCGTGAGGACATATCCATTTTTAACCATAATACCCTATCCACAGTTCTGACCCATACAAGTCTGGTGTTTCAACCTGACGCTCTGATACCAATCTGTAACCTACCCAGCCACCCACAGGCCAGGCACGCTACTTCAAGCCCGCTTCTGAACTAATTTCGAATTCTGATCAAATTTTTAATTAATAAAGATGCATGGAATATTCACATGCATAGATCAAGATTCAAGCTACAATATAAAAGAAATGAACCATATGTCGTGCACAACAATAACCAACAAGCATGCATATTATAGATATGAATTTCACAGATAAATAAATACATAGCAGAAATAAATATACATGTAAATGAAACCATGGTAGAGAAATCACTTATCTTTAATGAAATGAATCACCAATTGGTTGCAGACCACGGACGTTCCACCCAACCGTAGACATTGTTGTCCCATGTCTCAACAACAATGTCACCCCCGAGCCAAGCTATGAGTCCACAAGGACGATTCCAGAGTGTCACTCAACTTCCCAAACCAGTCAACACTCAAGCTCTCACAGGCTTCTCAGCACACACAGCAATCCAAAGTACACAAACTCTCTTCTACCCAGCCTGCACAACCCAAGAGAATGGACCCCCTTCTCTACCACGCAGTCCCTCAGGCTATCCACCTCCTATCAGGGCTCCAGTGCATCTAGTCAAGAATCTCCATGATGGGACTCTCATGATTCGTAGTTGTGGGAAAAAATTAACGCATGTCAATGCATCTCAGACATGCAGGCATTAATTCATGGTTGGAATACATCAGTAGTCACTACTGCCAACGAAACTATGGCTCCTCTTCACAATTCGTTTTTCTCTCCCTAGCCAAGATAAAAAAGGAATGAAAAATTAAGAGTGGTTGAAAGAGTGAATGGAGAAAGAACATAATGAAAGGTGTGAACAATGAACAATGAGTGAGTGAGCGAATGAGTGAAGAAGAAGCCCCCAAACAACCCACAAGATGGGTTCATATCTTTACCTGCAAATCAAGAACCATATGGCCTTCCCCAAGAAGCTCATGTAACCACTCCTCTCCATTAAACAATTATGGGTAGATAAAATATAAAATAAATACTTATCCCCTCAAGCCCCCTCTCTTGTGGAATCATGGTCTCCTATAACTCTTTTCATTGTCTATCTAGTAACCAATGATATATTTATTATTAATAATGATCAAAACATAACATTTTCTAGGCACACTGGCCTCTTTAAATTGTTTGGGCACTTTGGCCTTTCATAAATTAACAAAATACATTATTTAATACAGGACTAAAAAACCCAAGATATTACAATTATTAAATAAAATTATATAGGGAAAAAAATATTTATAATAAATCTATTAACCTCTTAACCTATTATCCTAGGTTAAAAATGTGTTACCACCTCAAATCTAGATAAAACTCAAATTCCAATGGATTAAGGAATTGGGTATATTAAGGATGTGTTAGGACCTTAAATCTAGATAGAACTCCAATTCCAATGGAATAGGGAATTAGGTTTCAATAATGATGATGTCAACTTTTGAATATTATATATATAATTTGTAATTTCTATCCAAATTGAATATATTGTGGAGTGAAAACTTTTATAGAAATGTTGGTGAATGATATTAAAAGTTAAAATAGAATGCAATATTTTTTCATAAATATTCAATGTTTTAAAAGTGAAATGACGTATTTAACTTTATGATTAAAGAGTGATCGTCATGCGCAATGCAAGAAAGTCAATTTCATAGATAAGATGTTGATTGAGTGCACTAAAAATTAAAAAGAAGATGGTCAATGAGAAAGGTAACTTTAGAATATCATATATACCAAGTATATATGATATTTTTGAGCAAAACATGGAAATATAGTAGAAGTGATGTGATAAGGACTATGTCGGGAACAAATATGATTGCACATCCAAGTGAAATTTACAAAACAATATTGAAAATTATGCCCACCACTTGAACATTATAATTGTGTGCATTTGAACATTATTGTGACCATGCCTTTGGGTTTACACTTTTTGTGGGTCTTCACTAAGTTTTCATTATGAAATTATAAGTGCCTTACAACCGTCCTTTGCTTAAATTATCTTCAACATAACACATCCATTCAATGCAACATCATTCATTCATTGACATTGATCTAAAACTTGCTCCATTGATATAAGAGGATTATGTTATTATCAACTCAGTTAAGCTTACACACAAACATACCATTCCACTTTATTGATTTGGGAATGCTGCATATAGTACCCATGCAAGCCAAGTACATATAAAGTTTGAATTTCCTTATTTCAAAATTGAAGTAATACGGATCATTGCTAAATAAGTTGGGGTTTTGTATTCATATATAGGTGTGGATGTTATTTTATATGTAAAATACTAGTTTTAAATAGTTTGTTAAGTGTTTGTGTTAACCACCAAACCTCCTCCATATTATTATGAATAAAGTATGAGTTTTTTTTGTCTCAAAATTGAAAGAATGAAGATTAAATCCTTCTCCTCAATTTATGAATAAAGTATGAGTTTTTTTTGTCTCAAAATTGAAAGAATGAAGATTAAATCCTTCTCCTCAATTTTGATAGAATTATGTATGCAACTATTGCGATCATGACCATAATAAGTTTATATTTAGAAATATTTTGTGTTAGTGACATATAAATAAACATTTAACAAGAGTTTGACTTAGTTAGCATTGAGTGCCACAAATTTTATCTCACACTACAATCATGCATTACCATCAAGGTTTTATGATGGACAAATATTCACTAATTTTTGGTGCTTAAGAATAATAGAGAGAATATTTGACTGAGATTGTAGTTGAGATCCTTTTATAATTCTTGTATAACTAAAAGTACTCCACTTTTAGTGGATAATTAAGGTATTTTCTATTATGTAGGGTGTAAGGTGTTTGACTAGATGGGCGTGGAGACCCTCACCCAAGTCCTCAAGGAGACGTAACTTGGGGTTTCTCTGGCACCCAAGTGTTGCACTAGTTGGACAAGTGGGCACCTTGGGAAGGCGAACACTCCAAGGAGCTTGCCCAAGTATGAAGTGACCAAGAGATTGGGGCGCACCAACATGAGGAGCACACCAAGGTTCGGGGATGTCAGTCCCAAGGGGCACAACGATTGATGAGTGCATGGGTTCGTTTGGGCGATTGGGTCCGCGAAGGGTCACGTTGATTTGTTTGGATGGCTAAATCAGCGAAGGGGCACGACGATTCATTTGGACACGTGGGTTCGCGAAGGGGTGCGACACCCCCAAATGATGCGACAGTTTGTGATGGTGACCTTTGGAGTCCCTATAAGAGAACAAGGGCGCACGACCAAGGAGGGAAGATTTGAAGACAAGAAGAGAAAGATCAACTCTGTGATTCTGAGGAAGACTTAGACGAAGAGGGGCAAGCTCCCTCAAGGAGCCAAGTCACTCCACATGGAAAGACTTGTGTTGCCTTGAGATGATTTGGTGGATAGACTTAGGGTAACCTTCTTTTTGGCTGATTTTGGGGGAATTCAAGTTTGAGAAGGCATGCTAGGAGAGAGAACCGCAAGCATGTACGAAGTCTCGTGACAGAGAAGAGACGACAAGTCTTGGATTGAGGGAATGTCAGAGGTACACTGCAGAAGGTTGCAAAGACGGTTGCAATAGAAAGTCTTGATGTAACGAATCTGTATATGAGTGTCTTTCCGATGATTTCTCTTTACTAAATCTATTTGAAATTGAGTTTGAGTCTGTACTTTCTCTGAACAATTCATTCTCATCTCAATTACTTAAAAATATATATATATTAATTGATAAACTCCTTTGTGACATGGAGTTTTAACCAATTATTTTTTCCAATATTCATTATTTTAATTATTATCACTAAGTAAGGAACTTATTCTTATATATAAAAAATTAACTTTGCATAACATTTCTACATAAACAAAGTCCACTTTATCTTATAGTCGCCATAAAATCTTCACGAGGACCCTACATATCACAATGTATAAAAGCGAGTATTTGCCACGTGCACTTTGCAAACTTTACACGTAATAATGTCCTTACCACATTCATATGTGGGAATCTTTAATTTTAATATATATATATATATATATATATATATATATATATATATTCCACATACCTATTTGAAGTTTTCCAAGGATATTGGGAAGAAACAACGAAATTGAAAATCGAAAGACATTGGGTGGGTAAGAACAGGGGTGCAGTCTAGTGGTCAATGGACGTATTGTTAAGGCATTTGTGCTGCTAAGCAGGTCACGAGTTCAAACCTTGTCTTATCTGGAAGCCAGGCTTGTGGGCGGTGTGGTTCCACCTAGGGTTATAAGGAAGTCGGTAGGGATTCGACCCCGTGTCACGCGGCAGCCAGATACTGTCGTCGTTACTGATTCCCCTAGATACAAAAAAAAAAAAAAATTAATATAAATATTATCTGTATTTATTAAAAAGAATAATTATTGTAAATTAAACAATTTTTTTTATTAAAATTAATAAATTATTATTTTATTGTGATTAATTTCTTATTAAATAAAATGGTATATTTAATTTTATTTATTATATTTTAATTTATAAAGTTGATTTATTATTGAGATTTGTAAGGTCTTCGACTAGATGAACGTGGAGACCTTCGCCCAAGTCCTTAAGGAGACAGAATTTGGGGTTGCTCCGATACCCATGTTGAGCTAGTGGATTCCTTGGGAATGTGAATGCACCAAGGGGATTTCCTAAGTATGAAGTGACCAAGAGATTGGGGCACGTCGGAAAGAGGGGCACACCAAGGTTGGTATGTCAGTCCCAAGGGGCACGACGGTTGATGAGCACATCGTTTCATTTGGGAGACTGGGTTCGCGAAGGGGGGCGACGATTTGTTTGGACAGATGGGTTCATGAAGGGATGCGACACCCCCAAAGGACCATGATGGTGACCTTTGGAGTCCCTATAAGAGAATAAGGGAAAACAACCAAGGAAGGTCGATTTGGAAGACAAGGAGAACAAGAAGAGCTCTATGATTATGAGGTAGATGAAGAGAGGCAAACTCCCTCAAGGAGCCAAGTCGCTCCACTTGGGAGGACTTGTGTTGCCTTGAGGAGGATTCAGTGGACATAGTTGAGCAAACTTTTCTTGGGTTGGTTTTGGGGAAGTTTGGAAACGTAGTTCTGTTGGAGGCATGTGTGAGGCAGAATTGAAACTTGTGAAGTCTACAGAAACAAAGAGACAACAAGTTTGCAGTTGAGGGCACGTTTGAGGTGCATCGTAGGCGGTTGCAGAGACAGTTGCGATAGATAGTCTTGGTGTGACAAATATGTTCAAGAGTGTCTTGGTGAGGTGAGGCAAGTCATTTGACTCTGCCAAAGTTGTAAACTGAGTCGGTAGTGCTCATGTTGTAATTGTTCCACAATAACAAAGACTTAGCAGGGTATGAGGCACGGTTTGTGCTGCCCGCACTATATCTATGTTTCTCTTGTCTATTTTGTTGTTGTTCTCTTGGTTTCTCATGGATGTATGCTCAAATATGACTAAGTGTTAAATTGTTAACAAATGTCTAAATATACAAAAGTTGCACTAGAGTAGGAGTGAAACTCGACGATAGCCTAGAATGGAGTATGACTATGCTATAGGTGAAAAGGCGTAGTCCGGGTGAAGTATCCTTGGTGTTACCAAACATCTAAGTGAAAAACGTTGTGATGCTACACACCCTCAAAAGATACACAATCACAAAACACACTCTGAAGACGTAACAAAATTGATTAATTAATTAATAAATAATAAATGATATCATCATTTTTAAGTTAATATAAATATTTAACTATATTTATTAAAAAGAATAATGATACTCTCATTTTAAAGTTAATTTAAATATTTAACTATATTTATTAAAAAGAATAATTATGGTCAATTGAAGCAAATTTAATGATAACCTAGAAAAAAAAATTATGTTGAAATGTTCGTTGAATGACAATAAAAGTTAAATAGATAGCGACATTTATTTTTATTTTTCTCGTAATCATTGAAGTCTTGTTAAAGTTAACTCTTTAGATTTAGCTTCGTTACTCAAATAGATATCAATATTTTTCCCATAATCATTCCATTCTTCTCAAGTTACTATCATTAACTTTCTTAGTGAAAAAGAAAGGATGGTTGTGTCTCAATGTTGTGATTGAAATACATATTTTAACTTTCTTATTGAAGAAGAAAGGATGTTTGTGTCTCAATGTTGTGATTGAAATACATATTTTTTATTGAGACGTTAAAAATTGAGACTTTGTTGGGATAGATAATTTTAAATTGAGGTGTTAAAGGGAGATGTTAAAAAATAAAAAATAAATATATTATATGTGTGTTTAAGTGATTTGAATCATCTTAAAATAGTAGAATTTATAAAGATTTTAGATTTTCCATAAAGAGTGTTCAAATTATTTCATTTTTTTTTTTTCATGAGGGTAGATTTATATGTAAAGTAAAATTTCATTTTTTTATTCAATTTTTTGGAAATATGATGATTCAATTTTTTGGAAATATGATGATCTAAGGTATAAGTTATCTTAAAATGAGTCAAAATTTTTAGAAAAAAAATTTCATGAAAAAAATTCCAAATAATAAGATGAAAATACCACTTATCCTAAGCGATATTTCATAATGACAGTTCTCATTAATAAGGAGAAATATAACATTATGCAAGATTCTTCCCAATTACTAGGAAAATTTCTACTTAAAAGTAAGTTGGCTAATAAAATTATTTCCTTGTTTAAAGAAAATTTCACTTAAAAGAAGATGAATTTGTCTACTTTTTAATTTCAAAATATCAGTGTTATCGTAGGGTTCTCATGACCTGATGGATGTGCTCCATATGTTCTACCCAAGTCCAACTGAATATGAGGATGTCATCCAAATATACGACCAAAAAATATTTTGTGACAGGCCGCAAGATATCATCCATCATTCTCATGGATGTCATTGGAGCATTAGTCAAGCCAAAAGGCACGACCAACCATTCAAAAAGGCCTTCTTTAGATTTGAAGGTTGTTTTCCATACATCAACTTGTTATATCGTAACCTAGTGGTAGCCAAACTTCATAACAATGTTACTAAAGAACTTGACACCCTTAAGCTGATCAAGAAGATCACCAACCTGGGGGATTGAGTATGAAGACAGTGATATTGTTCAAGGCTCTATAATCAATATAGAGTCGACATGTCCCATCCTTCTTATGTACCAACACAATTGGGCTCCTAGAAGGTGAGGAGCTCAGTCGAATGTGGCCCTTGCGAATGAGCTCGTGAATCTAATGCTTTATTTCTTCATTCTCCATAAGGGAGCACCTATATATTAGACAATTGGGTAAGGTACCATTAGGTATCAATTCAATGTAATGTTTGACCTAACAATGTAGAGACACCCTTGTAAGTGAAGTGAAGATATCTCTATATTTTGTTACAACCTTTTCCACTTGATTTTGTTGTGTAGAGAGATCATATGTAGAGGTTGTGGCAGTTGCAATGACCTTTCATTCACCTTCTGACCAGACCATGAAGAGGACAAACTTTGCAAACTGACAGATTACCTTTCGGTACTATTTTTCCAAGATCAATGAAATTGTAGTAGTTGGAACTACCTCTGGTATTCTGTAGGGATGACCTCCCAAAGTAACAATGACACTACAAGGTTGGGACTCATAAAAAACATGACATTTTCACATATAAGGTTGTCCTAAAAGAACATCACAAAATTCAAGTGGACCAACATCACACAATAACTCATCTTTGAAGGGATTGATGTGGTAAGACATGCAAAATTGTTGGTTGATGCGAAGATCTCATCCCTGGCTACACCAATTAATGGTGTATGGTTGAGAGTGTGGCATTGTCGACAACTTCAGTCTCTTGATGACCTCAGATAAGATCAAGTTATTTTGGCTCCCGCTATCAACAATGAAATGCAGTGGGATCCCCTTCACCCACATCTGTGAATGGAAGAGGCACCCCCCCTCCTCGAGTTCCTTTGAATTGTCTAGTTGGATCTTTGTAGTTGTGATGGTAGCATTGGTTTCTACATCAATTATTCACTTTACATGTTCTTAATCAGAGTCCAAGTCAGGGTCCAACTCCTTTTCTCTAATCTTAGCCAACAATGATTGTTTCGAGCAACATTCATCAGTGTTATGTCAGGGCAATTTGTGGAACTCACACCACTTTCCAGTTTCCTTCTTCATATTCCCATTACCAGATGAAGAAGGGAACTTTCTCAAGAGCCTTGAGAAAGTTTCCATGAGTATTCCTAGAACAATTGGGAATTCTTGGAATCCACAACTAAAATATTTTTTGGCCAACCATGTGTTGGAGCCTTGGAGGGAAGTAGGAATGCCCGAGGGACTACATGGTAGAGAAGGGGGGATCCCAATCCTTGGGTTATGCAGGATGAGGGGAAAGAGCATTGGTGGATTGGAATTTTTGTAGGAGTTAGTAATTTGGGTATTGGGTTGTGTGAGGATAGTGGCCAACTAAGAGAACCAAACCTCCTCATGGATTCATATCCTTAGCTTGGGGGTGGCTTGTTGTTGAGAGTAAAGAACAACAAGCCTATGGCTAGGAGGAATGTGCTTTGTACGCAACCAGTTGGATGTTTTATAAAAGATAAGTATTCTGTTTTATTTCTCAAGTTAATTATGTTGTGTAATTTATTAGATGAATGATGTGTCTATTGTATGAACAAAGTTATTGACTTAACAAGAACCGTGACCTCAAAACGAGAACTCTAGCCCTTAAAACCCATATCTTTACATAAAAAACATGAAAATAAACCCCCAAATCAAAAAGTGGTGCTACCAATAGCACCATTTTTTCTAACAGGGTCAAAGTTACAACATTTTTCAACCATTGTTGGTCGCTTCTTGTCTGCACGGGGGTTATCAGACCCAGGGTTTGGGTTGACCGTGGCCAACAAAAACCTCAAGACATCAGCCCTTTTCGGTATCACCTACTTGCGTAGATGAAGTATCACCCGAGATATCTATTAGGGCTGCAAGAACCAGGTTTCTGCAACAGTAAGGGAAAGGGAGGTTGATGCGTGACTCATTCTTCATGATCTTAACTTATGTATGTTCTTGATATTTACCTAAAATGTCAGAGCCATACATGAACATTCCAACATAACCAATTCATGGACTAAATTCAATATGTGAAGTATATCATAATTCATGAATGCATAAAGACAAGTAAGAACACAAGACACAATATCCTATCTAAACTCCTTCTCTATCCATCTTCTTTCATGCACACACTCTCACACTTACATACGCAGACCTGTATATCTTTCTCTCTATATCTCTATCTGTGTCCCTCTTTATCCCAATCCTGTTACATATTTATACCCCAAAATATAGGGTTTCAAGTTATATTCTTATATATCCCAAAATATCCCATTACAATGCATGGCATAGCCAACTTCAGTTAAATGGCTATTTTCCTTCTTCTACTTCTTGTTCTTTATACAAATTTTGTGTTGTCCTTATATTTCTATAAAGTCTCACTATCATCATTTGTGCTTCCTTTTCTCACTCGTTTTCTTTATCCTTTCATCTTTGCGCTATCTTCGTCCTTTGCGTCCTTCTGCACCCTTTCTATATTCTATGTGAGTCCTCCTTTCTGTGTGATTCCTTACTTCTGTGCACTTTTTTTGTGCTTAGATTCTTCCCAAAATTATATCCAAAGTTGCCTATCCAACAGGCCCCCAACACTCACCTGTGGCTCGTCCAGAGCCACTCAGGCCTGTTGCTTGTTCTTCCATGCTATAATGAACTATTGTGCCATAGCCTTAGTTGTTTCTACCTCTTGGACAATGGTGGACTCTTTTATTGTGCCATGTTTCTGACTTCTCAGTCGGTCTTGTTTCTTTGATTTATTTATGTTTCGTCGTAAAATGACTTAAAGGGTCCTCCTTTTCCCTCTTGAAGGCCTCTTCCTGCCTGATGGCGGCTTAATTTCATACAATGACATCAGTAGGCATGTTATCGAGGGGTCCAACATCGCTTCGCGGAGGCACAATAGGTGGTAAGCCGCCTCTTCTTATATTCGTCTTTTCTGTCGGTAATTTGCTTAAGACCGACAACCTCCTCCTTTCCGCCTACATCTTTTGGCCACGTCTTCTGGTTCAGTTGGGGCATCATATACAACGTCAATTTCTGGGAAGCCTCACTTTTAGTGGGATCTTGATATATTTCCTTCTCTTTTACTATCATCAAGTGTTCATAACCCTTGAAGCGGATACTGACTCGAGTCTGTTCATCATGCAATTTTTACGCAGGAAACTATGTGAGTCTCTTCTTTCGGTATGCGCCTAGCACCTGAGTATGGGTTCCCAGCTAGCTCTGAAATTGGTTTTTCTTTGCTAACGTCTTGGTCCATAAACTTCAGGTTGGTAGGTTTTTTCACCATATCGCCTTCCATACTCCGCCATGGGGAGGTCGATGGTATTCCTAGCAGAGTTGTCCCCATTTGTCTGAAAATTCCTACTCGGTGAGATAAAGCTCAGCTCTATTCTCGTTGGGTCTCTCCTACTTGTTCAATGTGATATGAAAAAATTCAGTTCCACTTACGATGTTCTTATGTTTTTGTGGTTTTGTGCCGATTGTACCTGTCCCATCTTGTTTTAACTAACTTATCCCCTTCACCACCGAAGTTTATGAGTTTTTCCATCATTGCATCTTAATTACCAAATTCTTCAGGTGGGGTCACCCACGTACTAAGGATAGGTTGTGATTTTTGATGGCTTGCCTGAGTAGATGCTTATACGACACTATAATGACCCGTCACGTTGGTCGTCCAGCTGTATTTTTCTTCCTGGTTGTATTTAACGGTCTTTTCATGTCACCCTACGTAGTAATGTGTTGATTGTTCCAGGTGGGCCTATCCCTATCTTCTCATGGAACTTTGACGTAGTGTTTACTTCTTGTATGATGATCAGTCCAACTACACAAGTTTCGATACCTTGGGATTCTACTTACTCTCTTCCTTTCTCTTATCACTAACTTTTTATGTTTTTTCCATTTTTCTACTTTTTATGTTGTTTTTCTTGTTTTTCTTGCTAGTATGGTACATCTACTACAATACAGGGGTTTCTATGCTACACAGGTCATTGTGCATATGTTCAGTTATATCTATAGAGATTCAGTCAAATTCTATTCACCATTCCGTCCAATATCTGTCCATCCAAGGTTCCCAACCGTGCAACACATGTCTCTATTATCTGTTGGATCACATACGACCCTAACTAGTGCATGTGAAACTTCCTTGGGTGTTGTAGATACTTACTTTCATAGAGCAGTACCAAGTCACTGACTTGGAATTTCTTGGTCTTAATATGTTGATCATTCTGGGCCTTCTCTCTGTCTTTCTGCACCTGTTGATGGAATCTAGCCAGAAAATTGTCCTCCTCCAACTGGACTAACTGCACCAATATCTCCTCTATTGCACCTGCATATGAAACCTTTGTGATGGATTCAATGTGAAGACTAGGTACAATGAAATCCATTGGCATTATTGCTTCGTGTCCATAGACCAACTGGAACAATGTCTGCCCTATCAACTTCTTACTTGTAGTTTTCTATGCCCATAGTATCGCAAGGATGTGTAAGTCCCAATCGTCTCTTCCATCATTGTAGATATTAATCAATGCATTCTCCAAGATTTTATTGAAAGCTTCTACTGTGATATTAGCCTGAGGGTGATATGGTGTACTTTTCTGATGATGAATATGAAATTCCTTAGTTAATGTAGCAATGGTTTGGTTAAGAAAGTGTGTACCTTGGTCACTAAGTAGTATGCACGGACATCCAAACCTGGTGACTACAATATCAAATAGAAACTGTGCGACAATCTCTGCAGTGAAATCAGTAACATGTGTTGCTTCTTCCCACCTGGTTGAATACTCGGTCACACTGATGGTGTACCTTGCTCCTTGTTGTGACCTAGGTCTACACCCCTATCTCTCCTCTCTCATTTCCCTATGCCTTCGTCGAATTTTTCCTCTTTTGGTTGATAAAGTCGGTTTCCCATATGTTCAATGACCTGGTTTTCCTTATTGGATTGTTTGAATGATTCTTTGTGCCGAATTATTTATGTTTTCCTTGAAAGATAATTGCATGTCTGGTTTGAGTTTGAAATACATGTCATCATGTTTTCCACTAATTGAACATGCAGCAGGCCCACCAAGCCTTTCCTATGCACAGGAGACATCTAGGCTCGCCAATTCCTTTGTATGCACAATAAGAAACCATGAGAAAAAATGCATCATTTAGAGCAGTTCATTTCGGGCTTGAAATACAAGCAAACAAATGGGTTCAATTTTCAGCCGTCAAATCAAGCAAAGATTAAGTCATGACCATTAGATCTCATTGGAGAGACATTGACAGTGGGGAGGCATTGTAGGGATCGGGAAGCAAATTAAATTTTCTGCAAGTTGTGAGCCCGTAATCGCTCAGGATCATTGATCATTCTAGATCAACAGATCAACGATCGATATCGATCCCACTACGGATGAGCATCTTCACTTAACGGAGATCAGGAAGGAAATTAAAGAGTGAGCAAGTTGAGTCTGTAAAATCACTCGTGGTCGTTGATCTTCAAGCAAAGGACACGTGTCAGGCGATCTCATACTCTGGGATGAAACAAGCAGAAGCTGAGTGAGAAAGGGACTCCTGAAGGCCCAAAGCTTGGAGTTCATCTGCACCGTCCATCAAAGAGGCCATGTGCAGGCAGATCTAACACTTTGAAAATACGACACTTTAGAGGATTGTGCGAGCAAGTCGAAGAAAACTACCGAAGTGAATCTCGGCCATCGAAAACAAGTGGACACGTGGAGGAAGATTTCTCACTTCGGAGGATTGCGCGAGCAAGAAGAAGAAAACTTTTGAATCCCGAACTCCCGAAGTGAATCTCGGTCATCCAAAACAAGTGGGCACATGGAGGGAGATCTCTCACTTCAGAGATACGACACTCCAGAGGATTGTAAGAACTATGCATTGAAAAGGCCCAAAGCCCAAACTCCTGAAGCAATTGTGGATTGTTGATCTCAAATAAAAAAGAATCGTTGATATTTGGAGTAGGTAAGAAAGGAATATCAACCGAAGTCCTGAGAGACTTCCATGTCAACCGGGCCCATACTACTCTGGGAGATTTCCATGCTTTACATTCCGAGCTCCCAAAGCCCGAAGTCCTGAAGTGACAAGATAATGCCACATCAACTTGGCTCGTACTACTTCGGGAAATTTCCAAGAACAACATTCATAAACTCCCAAAGCCCAAAGTCCCAGAGACACATGGCACTCATACGTCAGGACACAAAGCATTCATTTCAGGCTGCCACATCACTCTCGGCCCGTATTACTCTGGGAGTTATACAAACTTTGCATCTAAATTGGCGCCATCGCTAAATCAGATAGGGGAGTTCTAATATGGTAGACAGATAGAAATTCAACAAGGGCGCTAAAAGTAGCAAGGTCACTCGGATCACAGATTATGACAAGATCGATGACCACACTTCATTGCAGGGATGGAAAATGCTCGAACGTTAATTTTCTAGAGCGGTCCCGCAATTGAAACCGTGGTATAGCTTATGAGGTATGTGGAAGTTGGTGGTGGATTGCGGGAGTTGGAGCGGTGTGGATCTAAACCACCCTCGACAACTTTCGAAATCACGTGCTTATATGACGTCAGGTCACCACATCACTCCGAGAGATTTTCACGTTGCACATCCAGTTGTCTCCAGTGGCCTCCAACAGCATGCGTGCACGCCATGATTAATGAAGAACTCAAATCTATCACTTCGAATCATCTTCTGCCACAGTCTCATTTCATTCTAGAGCTCTCATCGGTCCAGTCTCGTCGCTAGTGCCAGTTTTCAATTATTCAATTCAAGACTATGTTTAGTTTAAAGCATATTAAGTGGTCTTCTATGTGTGATAAGGACCCCTCTTTTTTATTAAGTCAAGTGTGAAGTATACATTGTTGTACTCCAGCAACGTTTTAGTCAAGTTAATTAGTCGTTCTACAATTGTTAATGTAGAGTTAAGTCTCAGTCCCAGATGGACAAGAGCCTCTGCAACTCTGATAAATATGTAGTTTATGTATGTTTTGGGGGTTGGATTTAGGGGAAAGGATAGCAATACATCATATTGGATAGACCCATTCTATGCATGGATTAAATCTCTCTACCTGGTGAATATACTCTTGATGACACTGTTTTGTTCAAATATTCATGTGTTTTTATCTTATCTTGCATGCAGTTTTTTATTTGTGCAAAGTACATTTCATTTCCCTCAGCTATTGTATAACTCGTGTTTATTGATATGCAACTTGTGAAAACGGCCAATGCTTGGTGAAGATTTGTTTTTATTGCAACCTGTGGGAGCAATTGTGTTTTTGATACATGTTTAATGTCTTGAAATGATATTTTAAGTATTGAACTTCGCGCAACAGATTATTCATTGAGTAATTTGTTGTTTCCCTTTGTTTTCTATTATTTCACTTGTTTGTCATTAGTGTGCCACTAGCCAAGGAGGAACCTCATCCATATAATTTTTCCAACCCAACCATGCTCCTGTTTTGGAAAAACCAACCCTTTGACTAACCCAAAAAATCAAATTATCAAAAGAATAATCATCCCAAAACTTGAGGTGGCCTAGCTTTTCCCTTTAGCAGTCAAGTGCAGACTTTAGGACCAACATCTTTTGGTGCCGTTGTCGGGGACGGAGTAACGAAATATATTTCCCTAGGAGAATGACAATGATCAGATCTAGTTTCTGATGGTGAACAAAAATACAGACACACATACGACTGCAATCTTTCACCTGGCGACTCCACAATCAAAATAATCCACTGGAGAATGAGCCTAGTTGATAGAGAATGGAAATATAAGGGACAAACGAGGTACCAAACCATCAGTTTTTTCAAAGAGCTCATATTTTTATTCATGAGTTCATTACTGTTTGTTCCTTTGCGTGTGAAAATAATTATCTTATGCTTTGTTTACTCAGATGATTATAAGCCTACAGTGGTCAATCCATCCTTGAGAAGAGAAGATCTGTCCTCTTGCATTATTGATCTTAATCTCATTCCTTCATTTGAACCCACTAACCATAATGTTGATCATATCCAAACTTCTCCATATCATGACCATACATGTAAGCCTATGAATAATAAATCTAATTCACCACTTATTGAAATCATTGTTCCACCTTGTAATCAACTTATCAGAATTCAGTCCAGGATCAAGAAGTATTACAAACCCCTGAAGCTATCACTTATCCTTCATGCCTATCCTCCCAATTTTATTGATTACCTTCCTCTATTCAATGGAGGAGACCATGTTGCAGCTAAGAAGCACTTGGAATCTTTTGAAAATTTCATTGATAATTTTCAAATTATGCATGAGGATGTAGTTACGAGGATATTCTACAAATCTTTATTTGGAGATGCATCATTATGGTTCAGAAATTTGGAAGTTGATTCTATTAGTTCATGGACTGTTTTGTGTAATGTGTTTTTGAGGTATTAGGGTGAGAACAAATCCTTTGAACAATACCTTTTAGAGTTCTACGACTTGATAAGGGAGCGGGATGAAGTTGTTATTGTATTCAATAGAAGGTTTCATACTTTTTATCTTAATATTCCCATGGAAATTCAACCTATTGAAATTGTTGCCATGGTGTAGTATACAATTGCACAACACTTTGATCTAGTTCTTTTTCTCAGAGAGAGAAGGTAATCATGATTGAAACAAATGTTCATTGATGCAGAGGAGATTGAGGACAACATCTGAGCTTGTGGAAGGCTCTTAAATCGAGTTTGGGACGAAGATTTGGATCAGGAACGAGTTTATGAGCAACAAAATTCATATTCAGATACAGAGGAATCCAAGGAAGGATATGGAAAGAGGAAATCTGATCTGGGTTCTTATTTTCAACATATTAATGCATCACTTTTAGATTTTTATTCTTCCTCAGATCTTGAAGCTGGTGAATCAGTTTTTTCTATTCTTGAAACTAAGTATATTGATGATTATCAAAAAGATGGATTTACATGTACGGGTGAACCGTTTCTTAGTTACAAGCAGAGGGATGAGTTTGTTAATGATGACTTTCATGAAGTTTTTGTAGAGAGCCATGATCAATTTTTCAAACAACAAGTTGCTTCCCCTCAACATCTGACTATAAATATTGGGGATCATCTCACATTCTTGACTTACAATGACTTTTAGAATTATATGTGTTTAAATTTTGGTCAAGAAAAAGAGGAGAAGCTACAGGAGTAGTTAAACATGTTTTCTTTCTCATCGAATGATGCCCTCACTACACCAGTTGTTCCTACTCCTGGAATAAATGGAAGTAACCAACTGCCCTCCGATTTTTACGATGCCTTTGCTTTGAAATTTGTTGAATACATTTATGTACAATGAAATAATCAACGTTTGCAAGGTAAACTTGTTGCTCAAAACTTTTATGAAGATCAGGATGCTTGTGACAACATAACTAGAGATGTTTGCAGCAATACTATAGCTGCATTTTCCATTGCCTCAAATGCTTCTAGTAGTGATGAAATTACCACTCTAAACTTAAAGGGAGAAATTGATAGTGGAGACAGATTGCAACATTTTCCCGTTCCATTTTTGGATCTCAAAAACTAGGATGTTAACGTTTCTACAGAAGCAAATTTTTCACAAGGGTAGTCTGTTCTTTTGGAGCAAAAATAACATGAGTTTACTATCAATATAGAGGTAATTGGTCATGATTTTTATGATCTGATGGCTGCATACTTAAAGGATTTTATCAGTTTAAATCCTCTATCATGGTTTCACTCCAAGTGTAGGGTTCATATTCAAAGAAAGTTGTCATTCCATTTTCAATTTTTTTATTTTCACAAAATAGGTTCAAGAAATCCATTTAGTAGATCAATTGCTTGAATGGTTACTATGGAAATCTGCTTATACCTTAGTAGAAAGTTTCAACAAATTAGGAGTAGGAGAATAAGCTTGTAGTTCGAGCATTTAATTTTTTTTAGCCCACAGATTGTTTTTCACTGTGTTGGTTTTCACTAGCTTGTTTGAATAAGAGACTCCATAGCCCAACAAAGGCACTGGGGTTAGATTCAACATTAATTTTCAGAGATGCATGGCTGGCAGACAAAACAGAGGTAAGAAAAGGGAGGTGGGGGGCAAGTTATTAAATTCAAAGGCATTGATTTGTTGTTCTTAGCACCTCGCAGGGAAGTGCTATCCCCGATTGGAGCCAATGTTGTGACCTAGGTTTGCACCCCTGCCTCTCCTCTCTCATTTCCCTATGCCTTCATCGAATTTTTCCTCTTCTGGTTGATAAGGTCGGTTTCCGATCTTTTCAATGACCTTGTTTTCCTTATTGGATTGTTTGAATGATTATTTGCGCCAAATTATTTATGTTTTCCTTGAAAGATAATTACATGTTTGGTTTGAGTTTGAAATACTTGTCATCATGTTTTCCACTAATTGAACATGCAGCAGGCCCACCAAGCCTTTCATGTGCACATAATACATCCAGGTCCGCCAATTCCTTTGTATGCACAGTGAGAAACCATGAGAAAAAATTCATCATTAAGAGAAGTCCATTTTAGGCTTGAAATACAAGAAAACAAACGAGTTCAATTTTTATCCGTCAGATCAAGCAAAGATTAAGTCACGGCCATCAGATATCATTGGAGAAAGATCGACGGTGGGGAGGCATTGCAGGGATTAGGAAGCAAAATTAAAGTTTCTGCAAGTTGTGAACCCGCAATCGCTCAGGATTGTTGATCTTCTAGATCAACCAATCAACAGTGGATATTGATCCCACTACGGATGAGCATCTTCGCTTAGCAGAGATTGAGAAGGAAATTAAAGAGTGAGCGAGTTAAGTCTCTGCAATCACTCGTGGTCGTTGATCTTCAAGCAAGGGACACGTGTTAGGAAATCTCGTACTCTGGGAGGAAACAAGCAGAAGTTGAGTGAGAAAGGGACTCTCGAAGGCTCGAAGCCTGGAGTTCATATGAACCGTCCATCAAAGAGGACACGTGTAGGCAGATCTAACACTTCGGAGGATTGCACAACCAAGTAGAAGAAAACTCTCAAAGCCCGAATTCTCGAAGTGTATCTCGGTCGTCCAAAACAAGTGGACACGTGGAGGCAGATATCTCACTTCGGAGATATGACACTTCGAAGGATTGCGTGAGAAATCATAAGAAAAATCCCGAAGCCCAAACTCTCGAAGTGAATCTCGATTGTCCAAAACAAGTGGACACGTGGAGGAAGATCTCTCACTTCAAAGATATGACACTTCAGAGGATTGCGCAAGCAAGCAGAAGAAAACTCCCAAATCCCAAACTCCTGAAGTGAATCTCAACCATCCAAAACAAGTGGACACGTTGAGGGAGATCCTTGCTTGTGGGTTGATCGGACCCACAAAATCAATAGCCCACTTATCGAATGCATGCAACGTAACTTGTGGATTTAAGGGAATTTCATCGCGTCGATATGGTTTACCCACTCTTCGACATACATCACAAGACCGACAATACTCCTTTGCATCTTTGAATAGTGTAGGCCACCAAATCCCTACACATAAAATCTTTTGCATCGTTGCTTTTCCTGCGTAATGTCCTCCAACAATTCCATTGTGTGCTTCCTCTAATATGGTTGTCCGTTCGTGTTCTAGTACGAAACACCTCAGGATTCCATCTACCCATAACTTATACAAGTTCCCTACAATTAGTTGATAGTGTGTTTCCTTGATGACCAATTGTTTCTTCTGTGCCACCGTCATGTCGGAGGGATCCACACCTGTATGTAGAAACTCCCCAATGTCCGCGAAATAATCATCCACTATTGACTGCAAATAACTGCGCATCCAGGAAATTATCATCCAAATTACCTGCATCCTCTCTTGTTAAGATCCGTGAGAGATGATCTTGTTTTGCATTCAGTTTTCTGGGTTTTACAATGACCTCAAAATCATATCCTTGAAATAGTAACAACCATTTGCATATTCTTCCTCCTAAGATAGTGTTGACGGGCGAAACTGACCGTCCGTCAACTAGGAGAGTGGAACCGGTCCGGGGTTGTCTAAATAACCCAAGCCGTTTGGTATGGACCACCCTGACGAGTTTAACGGCTCCGTTGGCCGCTCTAAGGTCTCTTAAGGAAACCAAAGAGAAAATTTGATCTAAGTTAAGTGATCTAAACTAAGGAAACTAGAAACTAATAAAACATACTAAAACAAACTAACTATCTAAATAAAAAAAATCAAACTAAATTAGAGGAAACTAGAAACTAATAAAACAAATTTAACTTAACTATACTAATCTAACTTACTAACTACTTATATACTAACTACGATTATAATAACTTAAATCAACTACTTAATTGTCAGTTATGATCACTCTCTATTCACAAATGTACAATATGGACAGATTACAGATTTGATTAAAACCTGTGAAACAGATATGTTCGCTGCCCTAAGACAGCCAAGGATCTATTTTTGTCTTTTGTGTTTATAAAACAGAAAGAAAGATAACTGAAATTAAATATCCTAATCTAAATCTAACTAAAATATTAACTAATTGAAACAATAAACATCTAACTGATTAACCTGGATGCGCTCCAAGTTTGCCCTGTGTATGATTGCTTCGTAAGCTGATTGGAGGAAGAAATTCACACCATTTAGACCTTAAGCTTCTCGCAAAGGATAAGCTATTATGCTTCCTGAATTAAGTTACAGGACAAACAAGACATAAAAGAAATCATAACAGTCATTAGATTATGAATTCATACAAGAGGGAAACCTACTATGCAGCAAATTCATAAATGATAATTCAGCTCATAAAGAAGACAAAGCTATCGTTCATAAACTGAATCCTTAAACTGTTATATCTTTTATCGAATA